>OZ026613.1:94706984-94727984 GCA_964020975.1 Hermodice carunculata | reverse complement strand
ACGGATGCTGGGTGTCATGTCAATAAAGGACCCGTTTTCTTTTCGGTACCAGTTCAATAATAAGCACACCCTAGTCCGTAAAACATACAAATGGCAAGACCAGCCTCCTTCACTTTCAGTCTCTCAAATGTAATACATAGACAAGCTTCTACATGTCATAAAAATAATTTAATCTTGTTTCGAATTGTTTCCTATTAGGGTCACTCACTCGTCAAAAATGCAAACCTTTTGAGTAAAGTGCTCTCTGAAAATTATGTGTCATTTAAAACAGCATAAATTTTTGGTTATTTTGTGGTATTATGTCAGCTGGAAAATGTGGGTGTACGAAACACGGAATTCCGATGAAGAACACTGGAAAAAATCAATTTAACTGAATTGACAGCATTTAAATATTTGTTAAATTTACACCAGTCACAATTGTGTACCTGTCACTAATTACGTCAGAATACCGGTCAACTATTTTACTTTACTGCTCACCTGCCCTTGAATCACTTGAAAGTCTTAATTACAGAAATATTTTACTTACAGTACTTACGTGCCCTTGAATTTCCTGACAAAAGAACCAACCTACGAAATGTACTTTTTGCAAGTCGTTAACCCAACTGTTGACTTTTAATTTTAAATGATTACATCATGAATGTGCCATGAAAATTTAGTTTATGAGTAAATGTTAACATCTCACTATTAAATACAATGAACGTAATGTAAAATTTAGTGAACACTATGATATACACACACACACACACATATATATATACATATATAGATACATACATACATACATACATACATACATACATACATATATGTTTACTACGGAGACCTGGTCAAAGCAGCCAACCAGGGAAAGTGCTCAGTTTTATTCTTAGCATTACTAAGGTTAAATGAAACGCCAGTGCCTGCACCACAAACAATACACACATAAGTACACACAATGTACCATCCGATGCTGCAAGCTTTTATATATATATATATATATATATATATATATATATATATATATATATATATATATATATATATATATATATATATATATATATATATATATATATATATATATTTGAAGAGAGATGAAAGCTTGCAGGATATGATGGTACATTCCACTCACAATGCTAAAGTTAAGACATTTGTTAAGGGGATAGATCAAATCCCAATATTTACGAGGGGCATTTGTGAATTCCTGACAATCGTTCGTATACCATCACTATACGAGTACATTTAAGGTTCCTATCTTGGACCCTCGACATTCTATCTATTGAGAAATGTGCCCCATTGCAACAATTTCAAATGATATTCAAATGAATCCCAGGCACAGGAGTGGGACATCTTCTTTACAGACCAAATTGACAGTCTAAACAGGATCTTAGATTGAAAAAGGGCCGACATTAAGAAGCTTGCAAACGTAGTCTGAGATTATGAGAGAAAAATAAGTGGGTACACCAAGGCAATCTGATTTTTCCCACATAATACAAGAGTTTTACAAAACAGATTATCAAGCAGAGAGATCAATCAGCTAGACCAGCTCTTTTAATGCAAATAGTCTTTTGTTCAATTTCCTATCGACAGATTCACATCATTACGACCGATGCTCCAATTAAGCCCCTGAGGAGTAACTGGTACTTAGTACCGCCTGACATTGGATAATATTAAGGTTTTGAAGTAAAACAAAACAAAGAAAACAAAAACTTAGATGATCATTGACAAAAATGTTGTAAAGAAACTGGAAAGAAAAATACTATCTCGTAACTTATATCTGCGAGTTACATATTTTTGGTGAAGGAAATGGTCAATTTCTCACATCTAATACGACAAAGATATATTCACTACATACAAATAAAACCAGATCTATTCCACAACTGGACCGGGGAAGAGCTTTCCGAGTTGGAAGTTATAATGAGTATTGCTTTGAAAATACCAAACACAGGTGTGATTCCTGCATAGGCAGGTCTCCACAGGAACAAGTGTCTTTAAATCATTATAACCGCTAGCAATTTAAACCTAAATTCTCACTTTACCAGAATGTGTTTGACATGTGAAGTGGATAAGTAAGGTGATCCCGCAGCAGGTAACTACCATATTAGATCAAGCCAAATTCAACAGATCCTATGATTTTCGAATTTGGCCTACATTTTTGCATCAACGTACCTGCCGAAGGATACCCATACTGACAAGATTGTCGTTAAGCAGGCAAGCTCTGCATGTTTTGTTCAAATCAAATCTGAAAAGCTATAAAATGTTGTCTTTCCTATTATTATAATAAGCTTTAATGTCTTTTTAAAAACTTATAGTCATGAAATTGTTCACGATTCACACATTTGAACAAACCTCACCCTCAAAGTACTTCTGCAGTGACCTCTTGACCCCTGTTTTGATTAGCCTGTGGCTGCACGAAGATTACTATAGAGTCGTCACCACTGCGTATTACTTATAACCTTTTTTGTGAGAAAATTGTGCAGGCTTTACTTGCTTCGCGATTGCTCATTGAAAATAAGACGTATTAATACAATACAATACTAAAGTCTTGACCGCCTGCACTTTTAAAAATTAGATGGGGCCCCTGGAACTTGTACGATCCATTTTCCTGTGTTTTGGTCGCTCAGTGTTCTCCGAAGACAGTACAAAGGATCTTTACCATCGCTCAACTTTACAATAGTTCTATAGTCATTTACTTTTTTTTAATATGAAACGGGTTGTCGACTGATAGACAGCTTGCAAAATGTGTATAGATGCCTTAATGTAAATACTGCTGCGTGTATATAAATTACGATAGCATATTTCTGACAAAAACACATAAATAGGAGGTATCCATATTCAGTTACATTACCTGCAGACCTGCAATTTCCTCCCTAATTGCTTGGCAACGGAGCTATGCCTCCGCCATGACGAGGGCACTTGTACCAGCTATCTAACTAAACCATCCGGATATGGCACTTTTTCAAGAAATGGAATTTCCCAATATGTTTAGCACTGTGTACGTTTTAAAACGTAGTGAATGACTTTTTGCTTTCTGGAGGTACTTTTATCATAGAAGCTCACTTGGCTCTGCTTAATACATTAATCTGCCCTCTTTCTTGTCAGTTTCCTTGCTCCAGACTAGGTGACAGCACAGGACTCCAGGTGATATGGATACCTCCGATTCATTGTCGTCAGAATGGACAGTGATTAAACGTAAATCTATCACAACTGTGTTTAACTTATCAGGACATACGGTATGTTTAAACACAAAAGAACATTGGAAAATGGACAGGTCACCAGGCACAAGACCTATGGCACATTTCACATGACCTAAAATAAAAATGCAGTGACCAGGTTCGGTGTCACCTGATGCTGCGTTAGACATAGAGAACAACATATAAAGCAAGCAGAGGCTACATAGGAACAAACAGCTCAGCACCAGAAGTTAACTTGACATTGTGGTCACGATCAATTCACCACCAGCAAGGAGCTATATGTTGTATGTCTTGCATCTCATTGTTCCCGTGCACGTTCATTGTTGTATAACACATTATATAAGCGGTATAATTCCTTGGCATATTAGCCTGTTAGATACGGCCAAACATCACGTTGTCTAACAATAGTAAGCATTCTTGGTCATAGGGATATCCAATATAACCCCAATTTGATGTGACTAAGTGCTGGAGGAGTATCCCAGATTAGTCCGTCAATGCTCCGTAATCACTAGCTTTGGGCATGTTCCAGTTCCGCGTTCATTTGGGTCCTTCAATCAGAACTTTCTTCACGCACATTGGGAGTCATTCAGATTGTTATGAATTTGGCTTCACTCATGTGTTTAACTGCAATCTACTCTCGTGTTCCATTTAGGCTGTATCCGCATATTGCTTTCACTGGTGCACAGAAAGTACTTCCTCGCATGAAGGGCATGGTTAACTTCCTTTTGGAATGTAATATCCTCAAAAATAGGCCCCGCTGCCACTGCAGATAGTTTTCACCGAGAGTTGTTCTCACAGATTTGTTTGGAATCCTTGCAGCATAATAAAACATCCTTGACGGTAATGTAAATCCATTCATTTTGCATCTCTTTTTTATCCAAGTCCGAATTGTATTAAGAAAAGGTCACAACAAAATCCTCGACCCAGTAGCAATAGGTGATCCATAGCTTAGAAAATATACACACGCACACAACACAAAAAAAATAGAAGAAAAAATGATACCAACCAAGATGGAAGAAAAAAACAGAAGGTTGTGAAGCAGTTACAACGGGCGTGGATAAGTGCTTACCGCAGATGTCCAAATACGACCTCCATACTTGGGGTAGGCGCCATCAAACTCTGGGGTCCGATGAAAAGACTGCATGAAAAAGAAAAAGAGCAAATGTGAGTGCATCTTGTCAACGCATACAGCAATATCTAAAGCATATCAAACAAAAGATCTTGAAAAATTGCTGTTTTGTTAATTTGTAGATCCCGCACCCTAAATATAAGTACAAATGCTTTAAATCTAATTATCAAAGATTATTTACAAAATGGAAATACAATTGACAGATATTTTTATGACTTTGATATAATTCTCATCATTACTGTCACATTTATATATCCCTTCGCCAAAGTAGATTTAAGGTACCACAACATGACTTTTTATCTTACCAAACAATTCCCTTGGTTACTTCACGGCAGAGATGTATTATGTATACCAGTGATACACTTTATTTCTGTACGGTGGAGCAGACAAATATACAAACGTTAAGGTGTACCGGTTCACACGTAAGACGCTCACATACACTTTATACTCCAGTGGTTAGAGGTTGTCAGAGAGGTATATATGTGAGCACATTACATGTAGCCTGAAGTGCATCTTGAGTAAACTGCAGCATAAACCAACATGTATGTAAAAAGTAGTTGGCATACGCAGATGTAGAGAATGGTCCATCAGTATTTTTTCATCATTTGCCAGAATTAATGTTATGCAAGCATTTAAGATTTCGGCCCTGCCTGTGAAGAGATGTGTCAACATATTGACAAAGTGAACAATTCTACAAAATATTGCGCAAGATTACAGATTTATCGATCACACCTCTGTTCAAAAGTAGTGAATTTTATGTGTTTGCACCACTTTTATTAAATCTGCGATCTTCAATGAACAATATGCCGTCGTCCTTCCTAAATCATTTTACCGCGCCTCTATCCTGTCCTGAATTTGACGCTCAAGTTCAAGGAGTCAAGCAGCTGATGCAGGAGGTCACATGGTCTTGTTCAGGCGCGATATTTTACGAGCTGAGTGGGTGAAGACACACAGATTGGATTAGTAAATGCCTTACAACCCCGGTAACAATCTCATGTGTGGTAAATGAGTATTAGGTGTAATGACAGGATCTCTTGTACCACATACAAAGTAAGTGGACGGTAAAAAAAGCTAAATTTTTCATGGGTCATGAAGAAATACAAAATATAATCAGAAGGGATTTCATTTTGTTTATGTGACATCACATGGTAATCTATGCACACACACACACACACACACACACACACATACGCTATATATATGTAATAAAGAGGTAACAAATGGAAGTCTACCCATTACATTACAGACGTGGCGTGACATTGGAGCGAGAAAGCGAAATATTTGAAGCCGTCCAGGTCAACTGCACAGGAATTTGCCAAAGTTCTTTTGGACTATAAGACTCAAAGCTGTACAAGACACATAGAATTAGACGGATGTCTGTTTCCTCAAAATCTTTTCATAATGCCTGTCTTAAATGTGTCAGCATCCTCTGTTTATCTAGACATGGCCTGGCCTACATCTATCCGTGCCGTCTCGTACGAGCACCCCTAATTTAGGTGCTTTCATTAAATACATTTACACCAAAGAAATTCAAGTCCCTGGCATTGCCACGACTAATTGACATTATCCTTTTAAGGTATGGTTTTCTTGCGGTCAGCAATATCCGTTCGTCTGGACAGAAGGTAAACTGATTAAGAGTAAGTCAAACATCTTAGTACCAAGCACGTTTACACTATCGTGAAAATATCAGGGAGATAAATTATTTTACACTGAACATACAAACATGTACCCTTGTCTCAGCATCGAAATATATTGAAAATTTTCCAGTTGAATAGTACACCAGACATTCTGAACTCCAATGACTTGCAAGAACAATTCATTTTTACTTACTGTCAGTGGCATGTGAATTTATTATCTGGGGTCATTTCTTGTCAAGCCCGCATTTGTATTTGATGTACGTGACATATATTATACTGTAATACATAACATAATCTTTATGGTAAACCTATGTAACCCATCTGTCAAAAAAATGACAAAAAATACAATGGTTGCTCGTGTGAATAAAAAATACATTTTACAATGCATGCCAACAGCAATTCTTGGTATTTTTACATATCATAGGCCAACAACAGTTCTTGATATTATGACCCTTTTAGAATATTTTCGTTTCAGCTTGATGCGGTATTACCGCATCAAAGCATACGGTGCATATGAGCCAAGGGGCTACATAGTACCGGAGGTTTCTAAGAACCCGTGCATTTACAGTTGCAAATGCTAGGGTTGCATTCCATACCTGGAGTCTCAGTCCTTCAGTTATTAGTGGAATGCAGCTGAGACCGCATACATGACGTAAACAAGCCCCAGAATGACGTATATGGCCCCACACAGGATTCAGTATCAGACGAGAGGATCGATGGTTCGAATTGTATTGTATCGCAATATTGGCCTGCACGCATCTCTGCCATCGGTTCCAAATTTATCGTTAGTTTATAGAAGCTATATCAGTTCAATAATGCAAGTTAAAATAAAATTACATTTCAGTCTCCACATCAGCGGAATGCTTGGCAAGGATCCCATGTTTAATTCTGAGAAATTGTCTTGAACTTCAGAAAAACAAAAACAAAGTAACAAAAACTATTCGCAGCATGATATTGCCTCTTATTTGTATCAAATACCATTAGATTCTGTATCAATGTCATCGTGAACACTTCATTTTAATAACAGGTGAATTTAAAGGTACGTTTGACAATGCATTGTCTATATTTTGAATAGAACCGGTGCTGGTTCTTCTCATGAGTCAAGTTTAACGTTTTTACGGAAATTAGTCTGTCAGGCCCGAACAGATTTAATTCATCAATATGCTAGTTGCAACGTGTCAGTGCCACTGTTTCTCAGATGAAGAGTTTGCCGTGAGGCCTCAGTGGCCTGTTTCTATAAACACTTGTTCAATATATCATTTGTATGACCTAAACTGATAACACTGCTGGGATAACCGCCTCTAGGGGTCAAATATTTGGCCACTAGAGGTCACGCAGAGTAGTGTTGGCTGTGATTGTTTATGCATAATCCTGATCCTTAACATTTGTATCTTGAAGATGTTAATTTGAAGAAAAAAAAACAGTGGGAATTTTTTACAAATGATATGGATATATTCCGGTACAAGTTGCAAGAAAAAGAAAAAGGGAAAAAAGAAGAAAAAAACATTTTGTGTGCATTGTTACAATGTCCGCAACATTTTAGATAATATCGGCAACTATATATTCCGATGGGATATGCGCTCACTACCCTTGCCCTTGTGCGCTCACTACCCTTGCCCTTATCCTCTTATCCCCTACCCCAACCCTACACCTACTGCAACCCCTTTGCACACTGGGTTGTTTACGGGATTCAATACACAAAGTCAATAATTATACGTCAACGCATCAACATCACGTATTTGGGACTGGCTACTTATTGTTTCAATACCTTAAGGTATTGAAACAATAAGTAAAACTAGGGTGGTCAAACTGAGAATTGAAATCAGAAGGAAATGCGAAGCTCGTTAATACTGTACGAATCATATATTCTATACGGCAAACAGAAGATATTCAGGGCTGGCCACTTATTGCTGCACCCCGTAAGGTGTGGTAAAACTGAGTATTGGGACCAAGTCGAGAGTAGAAGCAGAAATCGCTCACACAGCACACATCAGGTATGCTATACAGCCACACAAGACGCATAATTAATGTGTTCCTTATCATAAGGTGTGCTGGAGGCCACTGATATTTGCATTGTTCCGTAGTGCTCTGCTTACGAGAGAGTACAGGCACACAACATTACGCCGTTACGTGCGTGACCAACGTCTTTGGCAGTCGACACCTACACTTGCCTCGTTCTGGCTGTGTCTTTTAACCTTTGTCTCGGTCCAGTGATGAAGGAAAGTCTAACAGTTTGTAAATTTTCTCAGACGTTTTACCGTTGCTCACATTTGCACTTCATGGTTGAATAACCATGAGAGTCTGCAGCGCAAGTGAGACGTCTATTAAAATAAAAGAACACACACTGTGCCATATATATCCAGTGAGGGTGCCTCAGGCAAGGAAAGTGAGCAATATGATTTCCTCACCCCCAGGCCGTCTGAGCAGAGCATACCATGAACACTTATTGTGTTTTTTATTGTCTTGCGTTATTTTTCGTATGGTCCTGATTTCTATGTTAAGATACAAAACAGATCACAAACTATGTACTGCTCACATAGGATGGAATAAGTTGCTGCTTACGTATACTACTCATTAATATGCCATTGATTTTAATATTATGATAACACGACTAGAACTAAATTGCTGTACATTCAAGTGACATCAAATTGTAGAGAAATTACAGGCTTCTTGAACATTATCTTCCAATATGTTGCTTGTCACATTATGATCCAGGGCCCTGTGCTATTCTTGTTACATCTTCTGTATGATGGAGTTCTCGATAATTCGAAATGGTTTCAAAGTTCGGTACGCGGTTTGGCGATAGTTGGCAGTGTATCCCGGTGAGACTCTTTAAAGTTGGAATGCGGAACATCAACAATGTCAAAGTAGTATTTGAAAAGGATCACTGATAGGAATTAAGGTTATTATAGGAACAATTGCAGAATAGTTATTGTTTAAATAAGGTAAATAAAAGTATAAAACAATTGTTATTTGAGTTAAGTTTATCATTTCAAGAATTGAGAGTCTGTTATGATTATGCCTATAAGCTTAAGATAATACTGGCAAAAATACAAAATATAACTGAAGTTATCAGTGCCAGAAGCATAAACTAATTTGGTATGAGGTCAATATATCAAGAGCTGCAGTATAGGTATTGTCATTGTGTTGTATATAAACGTTGCATACGTACATACATACAAGTGCATACACACATATGCATATACACCCATACACTCATAATTGTGTGTCTTCTATTGGATATGATGAGGAAAAGTATCTTACAATGTATAACTTTGGTGACACAACAAAAGTTCTCATAGAACAAGTTCACTTACAAATAGAAATATCAGGTATTATTGGGAAATTGGTCCTCAAAAAATCCAGTTATTTGACACTCTATAAATAGTAATTGGCAACTGAAGTCAGCAGAAAGCCTGTTGTGGTCTTTAAGGTGAAACAGCATATTTCATGACTGATATTTGGCATTATTAGAAAAATAATGTATCGGTGTGCTATACCAATATACATATACTTATATATTATCCCCCTCCCAAATCATGAACCCCAAACCGCCCATTCCTGAGGCATCTTACAAACCACTGTACTATAACTATTTCCACAAGACAATTGTTTGTATCGCCCTTGTCAGGCTACTTTTGGTCTTCAGAGGTCATCGACTACCAAGCTTTTTCAAGTTCCGCCTTACTGCCATAACTGGAGAAGGAATCTTCAATTTTCCACTATGCACAGACGGAATGCTTACCAGCTGTTGAAAAGAAATGCCCTGCGGAGGGAAACTTGTGCACCAAAGGAACGCTGACTATACGCAGTCTTATTCTTGGCTTAAACTGATTTGACCCCATAATTTTATATGAAGATAGGCCTAAAGCATAATTCACTCCCGGTATTGGCGGACGTTAGCTCGGATCGCAAGACCTTTGTGAATTCCTTCATTTCTCTAATCTTTTAAGCCCTTCTCTATCCAATTTCTAACCATTTCAATTTATAGATATGCCTACTGAAACAACATGATATATAATGATATGTGAAACTTAATGTACATCTGAAAATGCTGAAATATTTAAATATCGTAATTCCAATTTCAGCAAAATCCTGCTATTCTTACAGGATTTGTCAGACTTATGTGACAACAGTATATATTGGAAGTTGTGTCTTATTCGTTTTAATTAGAGAAATCAGCGATCAAAATGGAACAACAGTGGCAAACAATTTTGTTGAATATGTGGAAAACATACTTATTTATATACTCAAATGTTGAACTAGCGCAGATATGTTGTGTTTGTTTCAAAAGAGTAATCGTAAGTTCGTGATCACCAGACCTTGTCGCTGGTACACGTACTACTCAAGGCACCAAGACACCTCCCGTTGCGTTCAGATTCAGGATATTAAACAATATATAGCTCTACAAGAAAGTCTGGTGGTTAAGTTTAACGTTTGAACGTCTAATCCATCTAATTTTAAGTCTTAGAACCCTTTTTCCCATTAAAAATGACCCTACATGACCCAGTTTCATAAATGACCTTTGATTCTTTCTTTTTCATGAAATAAGATATAAGCCGTTAGTCATCAGCTTTCCTCCGTGCACTCTCCACTGAGGAAAACTCTTGATTCAGTGCCCTGAAGGTTAAATGGTACTGTTTTGAAGAGGATGGCCATGTGCTAACTTTTCTAAATAATGATGTTAGTGTTGTGAAGAAGGAATGTGGTGTTCTGAAAACGAAATGTGGTCTAATTTAAATAGTAATGTCCATGACCATAACGCTCTCAAAATGTAAAACCTGAGCGTTATGTTCAGAACACTCAAATGCATAAGGGTCAGAAAATGTTATCAGTGGTTTATATGATCTTGACGGTGTCCTCATCGACATGTTCTTCAAAGTGGGTGCTCTAAGATTCTGTTAAGAACGCATCCATGGTAGTTTAAAAAAACTACCCATTGACCGCTTTGTTTGTTCGGTCTTAAAAAACTAACCCTTGCATCGGGGTCCAAATGCTTCAAAATACATTTAAGCATTGCGAGGTTATAAAACAGGGGAGGCTAAATAACTGATATCATTTTAACGTATATTGTAACCTGAGTATTCTTGCGTGTGAAGAAGCATAGTTTTACCTACAAGGCAGACGTGCATTATTAGGTATGCTAAGATAAACGTACAGTCAGCTTATTTAGCTGTGGTATTCCTAGCCATACAGGGGCTTTGCATTCTTCCTTGGTGGTGGATACAGGATCGTATAAGATGTAATTTATCATTTGTAAATCATGTGCACAATGCACAATGAAACAACATGTTTCCTTCCTCATACTTCTCTCATACATTGTGTTAAATTTCTGCATGTATGACCTAACCCCATATAGAAATGTCACTATCGTCACTCATGATGCGTATAGTGGAAGATGTCTGGTGCAAAGAGTACGACAATAAAACAAAACTTCCTATTTCTTCTATAAACTTATGTAAAATATAAAGACTAAAATGTGCGTAAAATCTTATAATGATACATCTTAAGGCAGCAAGCGCTTGGAAACGTAAAGTAAAATGTGAGCGTAATACTTCCCTCACTTTGAAATGGCTTCCCGATGTAAGTAAACTTCCTTTATCATAAATACCAGAGAGGTTGACACAGGCCCAAAAACAATCAAAACTTTCAACAAAAATGTGTGGCTTACCAATGGTACTACTGTCCCAATCATCTTACTGACAGAGGCCGCCTTCCAACCATGGGGCCGTCATAGGCCGTATCTCTGCCTTTTCTGTCACAACAGGTAGAACTCCAAGAGACATCAGCCTGCTTGGTCAACGTCACACTAAGATATGTGAAGTGTACACTAGCATGTTCAAAAGGCTGCAAGGCGCGCGCTTCGTTTACGATGTATGCCTCGGAAATTCGGCTGACTCATGTATATAAATTTATGTAATTTGCCGCTGTATTGAGCCTACTTTATATGTATCATTGTATGTCCGGAAGGGAGGTCTCTGTTTCTTGTTGTTGATGCATTAATTATATAGGGCGGCACTGTAGACATTCTGGCGTGTCAGTTTATGAAAGTTAAACAAAATAAGACGCCGACAGGTGAGGTAGGTATGCAGTATACTATAATTGATATGACATCGGTTGTATCATTTTTCCAAAATGCTCGAGACTGACATTAAAGCAGGAGATATGTGAGTTGAGTTTTCCATGCTTTGGTAGTTTATTTTAATGACATCCTTTCCAAATTTAGCAGATATCAGGAGGCATTACACATGCAGTAATACAGGTTCCCTGTAGGTCAAATCAACATGCTAATATTTAAATTTGTAATGCATTATTTCTTTGTTTTGATGAAGGCAGGCTTCAGAAAATTAATTGACAATTTTATATACTATTATTTATTTGTACGTTGGTTTATTCATTTATACTATTTTATTCCTTATATAGTCGATCGAAGAAAAAGTAATATGGACCATCCCAAATCTTAGACACACACATGTTAGAGCGTGAAAGATAACATGATATAATAAAGTTGATTTGTTTTAATTATAACATACTAGATTTGTTATCGGTAATTCTGTCGTCGTTTGTAGCCCCCTTTGCATGAAACTGAAAATATGTTCTCGTTGATGGCATGACCAAAATAATTTTAGGCGATAAGTGAGCAACACTGGTTGTCGTGATAACTTTATAATTTCTATACGATTCACTTTATATCTACCAGAGTAAAGTACGAAACTGTTTTGTGTCCTCTGTTCTCATGGGGACAAACTTGACACTGACCCTGACCTTCCAGTAAATCAGCTTTTACTGAATTGCGTGTGAAGAATACATACTTGTTTATTATCGATGTGTTTTCACATATCACAAGATTCATGCTACCTTTCCCCCCCCCGCCCCCCCTCCCCGACTGCACATATCACTGTGGACCATTGAGAACTATACTTTTGCACGTCACATCGCTGTGACAGCGTAACGGGTCCCGTTGTAATATGTACACCGTTCTACATAACGGTTAGATCTATAGACATCATTATCATCAGCTGTCGAAAGCGTATCGACGAAAAGTGCTCACTAATTGTATTCTAGAATAACTTTTAAACTTTTATGCGAAACATTACTACAATTATCCACAATAAATCAGAAGTGTTAAGAGAACGTCTTATGTAATTGCTTCACTCGGTTTGAAGCGAAAAGCGTTAAACAGAGTAGCTGAATTTCCAGGATTTTTTAATATATTTCAGAATTAGATTGTGCTTTTTACCAAATACTCTGGACGTCCAACAATCGAAAAATATCACCGAGTTTTAATGAAAGCTACTGACAGTATCTTAGAATCTGTACAAAGCAAATGTTGCTCCATTGGACAGCTTTGGTGAATAATAAACGATTTCACACAGATACATTCTGCAATTGAATGTCAAGTGCTGGCTGGGGGGGGGGGGGTAAAATAGCAAACTTTGGGTGTGCTGGTTTGTAGGTCACTTTTCAGCATGTAACTGTAGTTTTATGTGTTATATTTGTTATAGACTACGTACTGAAGTGATAGATTTTTGCATAATTTAAAAGGTAAAGAGCCAAACAGAGCCAGCAGCCAAATATCTAGGATAGGGGATGTTGTCACTGACATGGACGTAATCAGTTGATTTTGCAGAGTCCTATAAAGTGTTTTTCTCGTTTGAGAATTTTTTTCCAGATTTGGGTTTAAGAAGTGAGATGTAAGTACATGATGGTGTGTCGATAACAGTATACACGTTAATTAGCATTGAAATAAGCCTTAACTCTTTCAATGCCAACTGCGACTGAAGTAAAACTACTTAAGACGAACTGTTCTGAATTATAATAAGCATGCTTAGATTCATATGCCTGACAAAGAGACCTTTCATTCAAGTAACAGCATCCCTATAGTTCCAGAGAATATAATTATGCGGGTTAACAGCTTTCCTCGGCGCGCTTAATGCGCCCAAAGTGTGCCGAGGAAAGCTGTTGACTCAATACAAAACGCGGCCCTGAAAGAGTTAAGAAGCCATGCACGTGTCAGTGAGGATCGTATCTACTCTTTGGTTTCAAACATAGACTGTCTGCCAGGGAGACAAAACTATTTGAAGGTTGGAGCAATCAGACTTCCGTTCGTCCATTCTATTCACCATTGTTTATGAGCTAAGACAGATCATCATGTGTCCTCAAGGGCAGTGTGCACATATAGAAAGAAGCCAGGTCACGCCACATACCGATCTACTGTTGCCTTAACATGTTCCTGTATTACCTGTACTGAGTACATCCATACGCATAAGATTTCTACTTTTTACGGTGCGTGCATTTTATATTTCAATGCACTGCTGGCCGCACGGCAATATGATTCCTGCCTTAGCATTTCATTGGTGCACCGTGATTAGTCACCAGCTCAAAATAATAACTTTGCAATTGTATTCTAGTCGGTCGTCAGCGATAGCTGGTATATTTATCACCATTACAATGCGCACTGACCATTTCTATGAAGATTCTCAATATGCGATATGCTTCTTTGTCACAGAGGCAGTCTGGACTTCAACCACACACACACACACACACACACACACGTATATATATATATATATATATATATATATATATATATATATATATATATATATATATATATATATATATATATATATATATATATATATATATACACACACATATCCCGGGTCTCGAACCAACTGCCAATATATGTCACATGAACTGAACCAAGTGACGCCTGTACGTCTTTTCAAAAAAAATGTGTGATACCAAGTACTTAACAAAGAATATAGAAGCAAATAATCAATTTTGATGGGGCACACACAGTACATTGTTCAAATTTTCAGCTAATTTCAGGGACTGTTCCTGATGATGTGGGGACAGTTAGCATCTCTGGTGTGTGTATATATATATTGTACCTTCCGATGTCAAACTCGTTAATACTGTTTGTACAAACCACCCCTTTATTTTTGTCCGTGAATATATATTCCACGCTCCTCTAAGCCGACTAGTTCTGCTGCCTATCACTTAACCATGCTATCTTCGGTCAGTTGCAATACATTCATTTTCCAATGTTTTACAAGTTATAACTTTCGACATTCTGTAAATATATCCGGGAATTTTGTGTAACTTTCTGCTGACATTGTGGGCACTATTTAGAAGTAAATTACACAAAAAATAAATGAGTTTTGATTACTTTATGTTGAAGATGGGGTTCCACATTAAAGGCAAAAGAGTGCCATGATAATATACGCCCAGTTGATAGCTGTTTTGTCGTGACACAATGATGAAGACCGAGTATATAAATCTAGCAAACAAGAAATTTTTAAGAACATAGTGAAATCTGCAATATTATAAACGCGACGATGGATCTGCTTTGAATGAGACGTGACTATATCTGCCTTTACCATTTCAAGACTGGATCAGGATTTTACAATATTTTTGCACGCATTAAGTGAAAAGAACATGAAGAGGCGACAATTAAAGCCGCTGATTTATTATGATTTTGTGCATTTAAAGAGTAGGCAGATAAACGATGTGCGGGACAAGGACACCAGCTGACTCCGTTGCACCACTAGCTGACTCCATCATATGGTATGAATGATGTACATGACTAGGACACCAGCTGACTCCGTCTTACAGTGTCAACTAAATGAAAATACGCAAAATGTATGTAAAATATTGGTACTTAGAGTTCTAAAAGCTATAACAACCTTTCCTTATCCAATTTTAGAACAACGAAAAGGATATTTTTCATGCTAATAACACCACAACATAATTCATTTGAATAAAATTATCCATCTTTTTCACACCATCAGTGAGCATTGACTGGCCCTTGTATCACCCCATATACTATCAGAACTAATTAAAAAGACCTAATCTCTAGCGACTTGTTAGTCTCTTTACCAATTGTTTGTCTGCTTTTCTGCATGAGGAATTTGTCCTCATACAAGGAGGTTAACATTTTGAACTTCAAATATCACTTTGCTGCCACCGAATGTGTTCCCACTTGACAAGGATAAAGAGTAGCTTTGACGAAACAAAATGAAGAAGAGAAGGAATTAAAACAATGGAAGCATTTTCAAAAGATCCATCGAAACTCCAAGTATATATTGGGTAATAAGGAGACATATCTACATTTATGTAACTCATATGCATATGTATGTATGTATGTATGTATGTATGTATGTATGTATGTATGTATGTATGTATGTATGTATGTATGTATGTAATTCTATTAACCCTGTCAATTGTTTGTTTGTTTGTTTGTTTGTTTATTTGTTTGTTTGTTTTTTTTCGTGAAATAGAGCCTATCATTGAAACCTGAATAGAGTTTGATGAATCGTGACACAAAGATATCACATGACGCACTCTGATGCACTGATACGATTTCAGTGTTACCATAACCTCACTGTGACCCAGAAAACATATCAATGTACTTTTGTACTTATTCTAAATCTATAGATTGGCATTTTTCGCAGAAAGACTCCATATTACTTATGCAAGTCTCCATAAGCGCTGCTGCAATCTTATGCATCGTGTAGAATCTGACATCGGCTGCACCAAAGTACACCATGTATATCATCTGGTGCACTACATCACACTAAAACATAACGGGACGGCAGATACAAGACTGTTGTAGCCTGTGGCGTCAGAATGTCGAAATGCTCTGATGCGCCAGCGGCTGGACCTCTTGATTGGAGGAATCTTGGCTTAATGCATTTGTATATCATATATTCCCGATTCCGGTGGCTTGGAATAAATAAATGCTATTAGGAGACCACAATGTCATAATGTACAGGAAAAAGCAACGAACCAGTGGTTGTCTTTATATAACAGATCTAATACCCGCCTGATGGATGTCACCTGCTGAGGATAGAACGAAGACCCATAACTCATTCACGGCAAGTCTTGATTGCAGTGCATGACACCCCTGTTTATGGCCAAAAGAGCTTGGTTTCTAGTCACGTCATGGTCATTTTTAAGGCACAGACCAAAGAATTTGGAAAAAAAAAACACGAAATTGACAATCATTGCCTTTTAACTTGTTAAAAAATTCATTAAAAAACCCAAATCATCGTCGGCTCAGCTGAGTATTCAAACAATAAGTTCGAACGAGAAGCATGGATGCTTGGTGAATGATTGTGGTGAATCAGCAGTGAGGTATACATCAAATTCTAGCGAGACTACACACATATGTTTAGAAACACAAACTTAGTGTTTGGAGTTCAAAGGCACCGACGACACGTTTTGCAGCTGTACGGTAGCGCTTTGATAATTTCTTTGACATCCTTCTTTGTTTAAGGATGAATTATCAATTTGTGAAATTAAGTGAAATTCAAAAGTATAGAAATAAAGTGAATATCACATGACCCAATCATCGTTATAACTAAACTGTGACGCGCCTGCATCAGTAATGTAGTGTATTAAAAGATATAGACAGAATCCAATGTGTGCAAGACGATGTATGTTCGATTATACGTCACATGGGACGTTGAATAACTATGAGGAACGTAAACAAATACGGGACATCAGTTCGGCGTTGAAAGTAGGCCTAGGGCATATTTTTGCGATGAATACCCAATTAGACACAGAATAAACAAAATCTTAGGTCTCTCTCTCTCTCTCTCTCTCTCTCTCTCTCTCTCTCTCTCTCTCTCTCTCTCTCTCTCTCTCTCTCTCTCTCTCTCTCTCGGCGGTTGGTAAGGAAAATCACTCGTGACCTGCAGTTACGCTTGATCTTATCCACCAACAACGAGACCTCGTAACAGAAAATATGATCTCACTGTCAGCCACCTACGTTCTCTATGACTATTGTGGTTTTAATTAGGGTAAACTCTCCGCATAAAGACTTCTCCATAAAGGGACCACTCTCCTATCACTACCGTCTTGTTAGAGGGCCGTTTTTCTTTATTAACTTGTTCTGTTTTGTATCAAGATAACTCTCTATTAAGACTTATTTTTGCAACTCGATGGGTGGTCTTTACAGAGAGGTTCTATTGTACTTGATTAAGTTTGTGAGCGCAAAAAGTCATAACTACCAACAAGAGATTGTTCACGACGTATTGATGGATTCTGCTCACGTCACATGTTTGCAGACAAACCCACAGATAAACCCTTGAGGTCTTCAAGGTAATATTAAAGTTATTTCTTTTCAAATGCACGGTAATTATGATGTCACTACATGGTAAAAGCGACATCTTACATAAAAAGTCTAATACTGGTATCATAGCCACAGGGTAAGTCTGGTCAAAGTATATATGGCTACACGGCAGCACTCGGTGGCACAACAGTTTGACATATTTATAGCGCTCCTGCTAAGGATTTGTATTTCAATTATCCACGTCATCTTCCTTCGTCTCTAATTCTTTTGTAAGTGGGGATACTTTGACTTTTTTCCTGTGCTTTTTTACAATTTTTATATATAAATAGTCCTTAGTGTAAAGATTCGCTGATTTATTTGGCAGGTTTCGCCACTCAACTGTTGACAATGCTCTGGTTTGCTTTCATCTTTGCAGAAGTTAATGGCGCGTGCATAGGAAAGAAAAATCGTAACGCATCGTGCACAATTAACTTCAAACCAAGTTCTGGACTTCCAAGAGTAACGTTATAATTGTTATCACCTACATACCATTTGCCCAATAAAGGCCCGGTCAGAGAAAGAAAAAAAAAAAAAAAAAAAACATCAGCGGTCTGACGTTAAGGTAGTCTATGATGCAAATTCATAAGTTGCGTTCAACGATTTGCTCATCCCTCTTTTACTAAATCGAGATTTACCAACACATTTTTGCTCCATTAGGTAGATGCTTAATCCAGAAGTCTGGGATTCGAGTCGTGCTAGGTTGATGGAAATTTGTTGTGAGTAAACTTGTTTAGAGATATATATGTCAAATGCAAGGCGGCCGGTATGGATCATGATGCAACAATACAATAAAGTTTCGGAGTCGTGGTTTAGGATAGAGTTACCATCAATATTAATCATTAACTATACTACCATGAATCAAACGGTTTTAGGATAAAATTACAAAGATTAATCAGTAACTAAAATGTATGCAATCATGAATCACGCGACCCAAAGTACCTCAGCAAAGAATCGACAATAACGCACCTCACAAACTGGCCTTGCCGGCTCTTCTAAATATATACATGTATACGGATATATGACACTTATAAAGGACACAGTATTCTTCTGTCACATACTTTCATCAATTTCTATTGATTTATACTGGTCTAAAATATGCCTAGGTGATAATATTTGCATAATTGTGAGTGTATAAGGACGGTAATTGTGAGGTCAATGATTATGAAAAAGTGTTCTGCTGACTTACCACTATCTACAAATAAATAAATGCATAATATTGATAAGCAGAGAAAGGTCGCTTCGGACAGAGCTACATAAACCTTTCATAACGACACAAGGGTCGATTAGAAATGCCGCAAGAATGACCGTCAAAATGTTTTGGCATTCCAAGTTCCAAAAAGGTGGATGTAAAAAAGCATAAAAATATCATCTGATGATAATTATATCATGATATGGAATGTTTCTTGGTGTTTGAGTATGCCTTTGAAAAAGAATATTGTCATTAACATTCGGGTGTTGTTGTGGAGTAAAAGAAACCATGCGGTTCCGCACATGTATGGCCGGTTGTTTAACAATATCCCATTTAGTAGCGAAACGCCCCCGGCAATTTGTGCTCATAACAACCCCTACTATAATGAATCTGACAGTCAGCGGTTCTAAATAAATACCCCCCCCCCCCCCTCCTATTATTACATACACCGTGACACAAAGCCAGCCGACCGATCTCATAGTCCTTTTTATTACCGGGCCACAGTCACAGGTTGACACAAGTTTTTCAACTTAACGTTGGTAATACTCGAAATTTCGGTAAAGGTTTATTAGTATTTGTTTCTTTTCTTATTGCCAAAGAGCACTTGAGCCAAACTTGATGTCCGAAGGATCTAGTGATGACCACTCAGGAACAGCAGACTCAGCAGCCCGAGGCGATTCTTCTGTGATATCCTATCTTATCATGGTGACATGAGCGACCATCTCTCATGCACCACTGACGGTATTTTCTGGAACTAGAACTCCATGACATAGAGCTACGGCGCAACTAGAAACACTTGCCAAATCTGGAAGGGTGAAGATTGTATCATTTGTAGATTAGAACGTATTGTGGACCTATCATGCCTTTGTTTAGATGTGGACGGGGTCACAGACGGTTGCGTGACGATACTCATAGGGTGTTGCCAACGTTCGTGAGATTTGGGAAGTCCGGTGTTATTATGGTAAGCAGCGTCAGCAGCCACGAAGAAGCCAGATGCATGAAACACGGGTATATATATATATATATATATATATATATATATATATATATATATATATATATATATATATATATATATATATATATATATTTATTTATTTATCGGCCATCAGCATGTCATTCCGATGGACACTTTGCTCGTGACCAGAGAGTCTAGCGCGTCTTTCATGAACTAAGTGGTATTTAAAGTTTGCTTTGTTTGTAATTTGAATACGAAATCGCTTGAGATGGTATTTAGAAATCGCAAGTCGGGAGCTACCTGATTGGAACCCAAAACTTAGGCCTCTCAATCAGGCCGGAAGAGTTTGCAACACTCTGATATTGAATTTGAGGGCGCGATCTAAGTCAAGTCTGCTGGCTAACTATATAATTAATAATAATTATAAAATCCGCGCATGCATCATCTCAAGTTACTCACTTTAATAAGCTTCCAGAAGTTTCTCGACAAACAGAAAATCGCTGTTACTAATTAGGTGTGTATGTATGGGGGGGGAGTGTATGAGTGATAATTGGGAAGGAAAATGCTGACAAATATTTGGAAAAAGTACCTCTACAAAAGAGACTTGTTAGAATAGTCTGTACATATATATATTAATGATATAAATAGGCCTACATTTTCATTAACATCTGATAATGGCTGCATTTTAATGTTTCTTTCCACCAATGTGCATCCTCATGTGTATCGTTAGAGTTTGTGCCAGAGTGAAACTTTTCCCACAGAAACGACAGCAATGAGGTCTTTCCCCCTGTGG
>OZ026613.1:94666995-94706784 GCA_964020975.1 Hermodice carunculata | reverse complement strand
TGTTTCTCAGCAACATGACATCTGTCTAATGCCGAGTCTCATAACAAAGGTTTTCTAAATCCTTTGTAAGAGAGCAACCAATGTATATTTTTGGCCAGCCGTCTTACACATTTGGCCCGTCAGTACTTCACATATTGTTTTTTTCCAACAACTTACTATAACAACAACAACAAACACCAACACATTGAAGAATTAATCAAACTTGTAATGGGGGGGGGGGGGGTTGGTACAAAAAAAAGCATACTTTGTTTGGTGTATATGAGCCACTTCAGCCAGGCCAGGTTGCAGATGATTTTCGTATGCAGCTCGATACCATAGTCTTTTTTTTTTTTTTTCAAATGGTAAGGCAGATGTCAAAACTTACTTTCAAGTCATTTTGGTAGAACACATTTAGGATTATTATTTGCATGTACACTTTTGGAGATGCCTAGATATTGCACACTCTGTGCACTTCTAAAAGTGTTTTTATCATCTCTCAGCACCAAATAATTGTGAAAACTAATCTTTTGTTATATATTTTACCTCAAAAATAATGAGACAAAAAAGACACCAACCAAACTTATCATTCCTGAAAGCATAACACAACAGACAACAGGCCTCCATACCGTCACTGTGCAAACCTGATAGCACTTTTTATACGTCGAAGTCAGTATAACTTAACACTTGCAAGTAATGTATCTTTTCATTTCCATAGAGAAAAACAAATTAATTCTTTTAACTGATTAATCAAATATTAATAATAGCACCTTTACTGAAATAACTCAGCCTTTAAACATTGAAGGCTTGCATACATTGTCCAGTCCATTTCTAGGGACAAAAATTAAAAATCTAGAGCAATGACTGAGTTATTAAGGGCCCTACGAGCATATGGCCTTTACAGCCTGGTGACCATGTGAAGTGTTGCATACCCTCAGCAAGTTTGAACTTTCATCAAATCATTCTTTGAGCTATTGCAGGAAAATCTATTTTGTTTACATGAACATGAGAATTTGACCTTTATGTCAAGGTGACCAATAATCATTCCCATTCAACATCGTACCTAGATACACATTGTAACAAAATTTGAAGGAAATGGGATAGGCATTTCAAACTTATCATCCGGAGAAAAATCTGTACAAAGAGACAACCTGATTAGTGATTACTTTTTAGACTATCCACATCTCAGATGTGAGACCATAACTAACTTCCTGATGTGTAAATTTGACTGGCGTGCCAGTCCTGTTCTCAGCAGTAGTACCATTACTGACATTACAGCAAGTCTATGCCAACAAAAGGCCAGCATGCAGCATTTTTTCCTTTTCCTATGACAAATTATATTTACACATTAGCATATATTAAATTGAGTATTTCGGCCCACATGACAAAAGTAACAATATCAATGGGTGGTACAATGTACCAATTCAAACAGTTGTGTATGTGTAATGTACAGCATGTCTGGCCCTGCTGGGGAACAATAGTGTCTTCATATTTGCCCTGTATTATTACAATAGCACCTTTCATTAAAATTGAAGTTAGCCTCACATAATGGCCAGTATATGCTTGCTGCTCACTCAGGTGTAGTGTGTATACCCTTTCCAGAAAGGACTATACAGCCTAGTCCACAGCCTTCTATTATATACTGTGGTTGCTGCCCATTCTTATCAAAACAGTAAAATTGAGTGGAGTCTTTCAATTAAGACCACCTAAGAGACTGACAAAATGTGGTATGAGTAGGGGAGTGGTCTTAATGGGGGTATAATTTAATTAAGGATAAACAAAAACAGGACTGTAAATTGGTGGTGTAAATAATTTTATAGAAACTCTTATGAAGGTGGTCTTAATTGGAAACTCTACTGTATTGAAATATTTCAACATCATCCTGCACCTTCCAATGGCCTAAATGGTGCTCATGGCAACTCTGTGTGGCCCTAACACCACACATGTATGCTTCAAATAGTGATTCTGTGTGGCCCTAACACTGCACATGTATGCTTCAAATAGTGATTCTGTGTGGCCCTAACACCACAATGTATGCTCCGAATAATGATTCTGTGTGGCCATAACACCACACATGTATGCTTCAAATAGTGATCCTGTGTGGCCTAACAACCGCGCATGTATGCTTCAAATAGTGATTCTGTGTGGCCTTCACACCACACATGTACGCTTCAAATAGTGATTCTGTGTGGCCCTAACACCACACATGTATGCTTCAAATAGTGATTCTGTGTGGCCTTCACACCACACATGTATGCTTCAAATAGTGATCCTGTGTGGCCTTCACACCACACATGTATGCTTCAAATAGTGATTCTGTGTGGCCCTAACACCACAATGTATGCTCCGAATAGTGATTCTGTGTGGCCATAACACCACACATGTATGCTTCAAATAGTGATCCTCTGTGGCCTAACAACCGCACATGTATGCTTCAAATAGTGATTCTGTGTGGCCTTCACACCACACATGTATGCTTCAAATAGTGATTCTGTGTGGCCTTCACACCACACATGTATGCTTCAAATAGTGATTCTGTGTGGCCCTAACACCACACATGTATGCTTCAAATAGTGATCCCGTGTGGCCCTAACACCACACATGTATGCTCCAAACAGTGACACAAAAAGACAACAAAACCAAAACTATCAACAGCTTGCATTATTAACCCTTTCCTGGTCAGGATAATACTGAGTCAACAGCTTTCCTTGGCACAGGCTAGGTGCATTGCACGCAACCCATGCCAAGAGAAGTTGTTGACATAGGGCATGCATTTACGATAGGTCTCATCTACAGTTCTTAGCAAAAGTGTTTTCTATTTACATGAAATTTAAATAAATAAGTAAAGCAGATGGCAATTTTTTTTTATCCCGGCACTTTTGGGTGATTTCAGCTGAAAGTGTTAGTTACAAACTGTGCACCTGCTTGCCACTTCAAACATTTTCAAACAAAAAAGTTAATATACTCATGGGCAAAAGTTAAGCACAACATAACACAAGACTTTATGTCTTATCAGACATATTACCCTTAAACAAGATACTTAGATGAAATAATGTAAAGGAAACTTTTTTCCTTTTAAAAGTATTTTAAAATTTTTACATAAGCAACCGCAAAATCTGGAAAGAAAATACAGACATCAGACCTGTTCTTCAAAAAAGAAACCTTATCGCAAAATTATCTTCCATTTTTTTTTTTCAAAAATGTTACATTGTTTTGTGTATTGTAACACTACAACTCCCTACATAAACCATAATGTAGCTCACGGTGCTATGCATGTGGGCATTTGGATGGCTTTTCTTGCATTGGCTGCCAAGGCCAGCAAGGCTCTGGCTGCCACGTATTCCTCACTGAAAGATCCTGGGCCATATACGTCACCATCTTTGTGCTGGAACACAGTAGGAGAAGTCATAATTATCAATGTGGTATGTATTCAACTGAACACAAAACCCAAAAACAATATTCTTGTGGGTTAGAGTTGGCAGTTCCCATCAGATTGTATGTTAAAGTAACCTTGAATACACAAGTTACTTTTCAGTCTAATGATATACAATTTTCAGAATTTTGTAGGCTGTGCAGCTACAATTACCATAACAACAAAGCGCCCTGTATGCAGTGGCTTTTAAGTTATCAAGTTGCAAACTACAATAAAAAGCAACGGGAATCCACAGCTCTAGCTGTCCTGATTGAAGTGCCCTCTACTGGAGTGATACAGGAACATTCAGTTTTTAATCTTAACTATTGTTTTCAAGTGCAATTAAAAGGCAATCAGACATTGCTGGATCCATGCCCCCCTCGCCTCATTTATAGCCTTGCTAATCAAAAGTCTCATTTTGGAATGACTGTAGTCAATAAAAATAAGCAATCACTGTGACCTAGATATTTGACCTGGTAAATTATTTTTAAGCATGACACACCCTTGTGTCCACAGGTGTGTAAAGTTTCATGATTTTAAGTCAAAGGACAACAGAATTACAAAACCCAGGCATGAAGTGTAATGTAGTTTTACTCAAATGTATCACCCTGACCCAGATACTTGACCTAGTGACCTACTTTTATTTCATGGCACACCTTAAGGTCAAGATATATATGTGTGTGTGTGTGTGAAGTTTCATGAAACTAAGTTAAATAGTACTGGAATAACAGCAAAGACATGATTTTATAAGGATGTCATTGTGACCAAGATACTTGACCTAGTGACCTTATTTTGGTACATGATACACCCTTATGTCCAGATGCACCTGTGTGTAAATTCTCATTAATCTAAATTGAAGGATAAGTGAATTATAGCCGGAGCATGAATACAGTAGACCAGATACTTGACCTTGTGACTTACTTTTGTTTTATGTTTTAATGTAAAGATCCCAAGCAACAAGAATTTATATAGTTTTATGGGTCTAAAAATAAAAACCAAAACAGGACTGCGGGTTGAAGACAGCACTCCTCTAAGTGCCTAGCTTTGTTTGTGCCACCTTAAGGTCAAGATATATGTGTGTGTCAAGTTTCATGAAACTAAGTTCAACAGTAAAAAAAATAATAGCCCAAACAAAATTTTACAAGGATATGTCACTGTGACCCAGACACTTGACCTAGTGACCTACTTTTAGTACATGACACACCCTTATGTATGGATACATCTTGTGTAAAGTTTCAATAATCTAAACTACATAGTAAAGGAATTATAGCAAGGACAGGACTTTAAAAGAATATGTCACTGTGACCCAGATACTTGACCTAGTGACCAACCTTTGGTACATGACACACCGTTATGGCCAGATGCAGTGTGTGAAGTTTGATAAATCTAAGTTGAAGGACAAGTGAATTATAGTCTGGACACAAATAGCAGAGACCCAGATACTTGACCTAGTTACCTATTTTTGTTTCATGATAGAACTTCAAGTCAGGATATATGTGTGTGTCAAGTTTCATTAAACTGAGTTAAATAATAAAGGAAAAATAGCCTGGCGCATGCCTTTTTTCAAGGATAAGTCACTGTGATCCAGATATTTGACCTAGAAACCTACTTTTGGCATGTTACACACTTTTATATATAGATACATCTATGTGTCAAGTTTTATTATTTTAAATTACAAAGTAAACTATAGCAAGGACACAAATTTACAGGAATATGCCACTGTGACCCAGATACTTGACCTAGTAACCTACCTTTAGTGCATGACACACCTTTAGGTCTAGTCTTATATATGTGTGTGTCAAGTTTTATGAAACTAAGTTAAATAATAAAGGAATTATAGCCCACACATGATATTACAATATGTCAGATACTTGACCTAGTGACCTACTTTTGGTTCATGACACATTCTTATGTTTAGATGCACCTGTGTGTAAAGTTTCATGGCTCTAACTGGAAGGACAACAGCATTACAACACAGACATGAAGTGTAATGAAGTTTTACATGATTGTATCACCATGACCCAAATACTTGACCTAGTGATATACTTTTGTTTTATAACACAGCTTCAGGTCAAGATGTGTGTGCTAAGTTTCATGAAAGAAAGTTATATAGTAATGAAACTATAGCCCTGAAATGATTTTATAAGGATATGTCACTGTGACCCAAACACTTGACCTAGTGACCTACTTTTGGTACATAACACACCCTTATGTGTAGATGCATCTGTGTGTCAAGTTTCATTGATCTAATTTACATAGTAAAGGAATAATAGCCCCGATGCGATTTTACAAGAATATGTCACTGTGACCCCGATACTGCACCTGCATGTTCAAGTTTCATTAATCTAAGTTGAAGAACAAGCATATTATAGCCCAGACATGAAAAGCAGACGGAAGGACACATGGAAAAAGCAATATTATATGCCCCTCCTGTGGTATGAGGGGACCATAATTAATTTTGTTTAGTTTGGAGACATGTTTTGTTGAGTCAATTGTTCAGCAACAAAAAGGCATAAATCAACCCTTGAAATGCCTTGCTGGTAGTTTTACATAAATGACACAGATTTTCAGGCACTGTACATAAATTAATTTGAAATTTAATATCGCAATCATGCTGACAGGGCGTTCTTTGTAACATTTGAAAGTCACAGCTGATTGTTATATCTTTGTGGATGTTAGAATTCCCAACTAACTGATGGAGTACATATTGACAGGCCTAGCTGTAAGTTGTGCTGCATTTTGCGATCAGTGACACCTGGCTGGATCTCATTTTCAATTTTAATGTTTAGTAGGCAGATCACTTTCAACATAATGCCCTTTCACATTTATCAGTTGTCTAAAAATCGAACAGAACACACAAGCATATGTAATGTGACTCAAAGACAGAGCAACAGATAAATATGCATTACATTCAATTTTTCATGACAATAAGTGTCTGTATATGACTACTGCAACACTCACACTAAATGTCTGTATATGACTACTGCAACACCCACACGCAAAGTGTCTGTATAAGATTATAGCAACACTCACACAAAGTGTCTGTATAAAATTATAGCAATACTGACATGCAAAGTGTCTTAATAACTCTGCTGCAACATTCACACAAAGTGTCTACAAAGACTACAGCGACACTCACACAGTGTCTGCATGACTACAGCAACTCATATGCAGTGTCTGTGTAACACTACAGCAACACTCACACACAAAGTGTCTGTATAACACTACAGCAACACTCACACACAAAGTGTCTGTATAACACTACTGGAACACTCACACAAAGTGTCTGCATGACTACAGCATGACTACAGCAACTCATACGCAGTGTCTGTGTAACACTACTGCAACACTCACACGCAAAGTGTCTGTATAACACTACAGCAACACTCACACACAAAGTGTCTGTATAACACTTGCAGCAACACTCACACAAAGTGTTTGTATAAGACTACAGCAACACTCACACAAAGTGCCTGAATAACACTACAGCAACACTCACACACAAACTGTCTGTACAACACTACAGCAACACTCACACACAAATTGTCTGTACAACACTCACGCAAAGTCTCTGTATAAGACTACAACAACACTCACACAGAAAGTGTCTGTATAACACTACTGGAACACTCACACAAAGTGTCTGCATGACTACAGCAACTTATACGCAGTGTCTGTGTAACACTACTGCAACACTCACACGCAAAGTGTCTGTATAACACTACAGCAACACTCACACACAAAGTGTCTGTATAAGACTTGCAGCAACACTCACACAAAGTGTTTGTATAAGACTACAGCAACACTCACACAAAGTGCCTGAATAACACTACAGCAACACTCACACACAAACTGTCTGTACAACACTACAGCAACACTCACACACAAATTGTCTGTACAACACTCACGCAAAGTCTCTGTATAAGACTACAACAACACTCACACAGAAAGTGTCTGTATAACACTACTGGAACACTCACACAAAGTGTCTGCATGACTACAGCAACTTATACGCAGTGTCTGTGTAACACTACTGCAACACTCACACGCAAAGTGTCTGTATAACACTACAGCAACACTCACACACAAAGTGTCTGTATAAGACTTGCAGCAACACTCACACAAAGTGTTTGTATAAGACTACAGCAACACTCACACAAAGTGCCTGAATAACACTACAGCAACACTCACACACAAACTGTCTGTACAACACTACAGCAACACTCACACACAAATTGTCTGTACAACACTCACGCAAAGTCTCTGTATAAGACTACAACAACACTCACACAGAAAGTGTCTGTATAAGACTACAGCAACACACACACACAAAGTTTCTGTATAACACTACTGCAACATTCACACAAAGTGTCTGTATAACACTACAGCAAGACACACACAGTTAGGTGTCTGTATGAAACTACTGCAGCATTCACACACAAAGTGTCTGTATAAGACTACAGCAACACTCAAAAGTTTCTGTATAACACTATTGCAACACTTATACACAAAGTGTCTGTATGAAACTACTGCAACACTCATACATATATCTACAGGAGTGGACAGATAAATGTTTCATCTGATACTGATATTTGCCATTCTAGAGCCATCAAATACAGACATGAATATCCGATACTGACCATAAAAGATATATGCAGAAAAAATATAAAACCAACTTAAAACACATACTGTCTGTACACTTCAAAAGATTGTGCAACATGAGTACACAAGATAGCTGGAGAAAAGCAGGAATACACTTTTTAATATCCAACCAATAGTAACCCAGCCATAATTAAGTCATCACCAATCACAGTTTCAAAGTGTAAACTCTCTGAAAAAGCCAGCAGTGTTTTGACACATGCTCAATACTTGAACTCATGAAAGGGGTTTGTACTCAGGAACAGTAATTCCTCTGCCTTTCTAAGTTCCCACTGTGATATAAGATCAGATATGGTGTATTATACAATATTTCCAATTCTCCACAAAGATACCTCCATAACACAGAGCCATGCATGTGGCATTACGTAATTAGCACTGGGTGACTTAATTTTTAACCCAATATCTGATCCAGCATCTGATATTGCAGAAATGGCAAGATATGCCCAATATGCATTGATTGAGCCCTTTTTTTTATTTTTGTGCAACCAGCTGGTATGTAAACATTTCAGATAAATCGAAAATTAAACTACAAGTCATGCAGAACAAAGTAATTTGTTTTATTCTCACTTTCACCCCCAGGATTTATGTTGGTACACCAGAATTTGACGAAGTCAAAATGTTAGATGTTTCATCTAAAGTCAAACTATTAAGATTAAGACATGTTTTTAGTATATTTCATAATCAGTGTTCCACATACCTTCACGAAAATTTTGTGAGAATACAGGACCTTCATTAACATAATACCAGAGGAAGTGAAAGTAATTTTGAAGTTCTCCTTGGAGAAAAGTTGAAATCTTCCTCATTTCACTAAGTGGCTACAAGAGACGGGAACTCTTTACCAGAACATCTCCAAAAAATAAAAACCAAACAAACTTACAAACTACAAATTAAAAAGTATCTATTTCAAGAAATGGTAAATCAAAATTAAATCCACTTTTTCTCTTCTTGAC
Source organism: Hermodice carunculata (assembly GCA_964020975.1). NCBI lineage: Eukaryota > Metazoa > Annelida > Polychaeta > Eunicida > Amphinomidae > Hermodice > Hermodice carunculata. The sequence continues at coordinate 94,697,787 of OZ026613.1, read as the reverse complement.
TGCAGTCTCTTGTGTACCATTTGGTGAATGAACTTTTCAACACGTGACCGGCAGCTGTTTTTGCTCCTGGTTCATCTTATTCTATTTCTTATGTACACCTATGTTTACCAATTTATTTTAGTTTACTCGTTATGTTTTTGTAAATGTCTTATGTTTTCTGTAAATGTCTAGTTATATTTATTTTAAATCTGACTTATCCCCTATGTTTATATGTACCCCTTTTAATATTAAGTTTTTAATCTCCAAGGACTGCTTTGTCTTTCTGTACCTGTGATATATTTATTTATTATCCTGTTTTATGTATTTGTTTGTAATAAGGACCACACAGGAAGTAAATCCTAGGACTTCCATGGTTATCCTTAGTACCATGTTCTTTATATTTTATTTTACCTATGTATTTTTACTTTGGTGCTGAATCAATCAATCAATCAAAACCCCATATCCGATGGAATATCAGCCCATCCCTATAACCTGTGAAAGGAACTATGAAGACCATATTGCAGGTCACTGCACCATTTACAAATGAATTTAGATTAAATATTACCCAGTTTGAATGACCATATGCATTTCACACGTATTTGTGCTGCAGAAGAGATCATCTAACTAAAGGTTTGATCTCACCTTGAGTTTTCAAACTATTCAATCCTGTCTAAGGGTAGCCATATGATCCATGCTACAGATCTGTGAAGTATTTTAGCTTGGGGAATGATGTCAAAGTCCTAATGTAGTTTTCTACTACACAATCAATGTTTGTGCCTCAAACTGCACATAAACACACCCAGCCCAAACACATCATTTTGCCTATGGCAATATAAACTATCATATTTGAATAGCTTTCAACATGGTAGAAGGTACAGATTATACCTTGACAGGGCAGGATACTGAAGTACATTATTTTGACTTGTCAAAAACTTGACATGTACAAATATTTGGCAGTGGACATTCTCAGTCAAAACTCTGTTTAGCTTTATATTTTTTTTCAGCAAATTTTCAGGGTTTATCCTGATTAAAAAATGATGTACACTAAGTCAATCAATTAACAAGCACTACTTTTTTCAGCAAATTTTTATAGCTCACCCAGATTGGAGAATGCACACAGTAAGTCAATCAATTTACTAGCATTAAACCTACCAGGTCATCCCTGCTCATCCCTGGGTTAGCCTCCTCTTTGTAAGCATCCATTTTGTCCTCATCATTGTCGTGTCTGGAAAAATCAGGATAAAGTCATTTGAAAAAGGGACATAGCTGACTGGCCAAACTTACACTTTGTTCACAAGCGCTTAATAGAAAATTCCTAGTAAGGTTTTACAACTTTAGATTCCAAGCTGGGTACCTCTTAAAACATTTGCAATAATTACTTGAAAAGTAATAACATACACTGGTATCTGTTATTTGAGACTGCCCCTACAGCCTACAAAAATTGGTCTCGCACTGCAGGTGGTCTTAAATGGAGGATATGTTTAATAAGGAAATATAGCAAAGTGTCTTGAAAGAACAGTCCTAAAAAGACTTGCAGTCTTAAATTGGAAGTGGTCTTTAGAGCAGTTTCCACTGTACGATCCTTTTTAAGCACCCCTGCCCCATTTCTCTGGCAGAAAAAGGTCTGAAATATTGGAAATACATGTAATAGGCGCTTTAATCAGTGTTCAGATCTGTTAGGAATTTTTTCAGGGGGTCACAAGAAGGGAAATTCAGGGGAAAAGACTAGATTTTCACCAATTTTACATGTAAATAAACAACACTTGTGACCCTTTAGAATTTTCACAGAGGGTATTTCACGTTTTGAAAGGGTAATATACCCCCATTTGGGGGTTAACAGAAACACTTTTTAATTATGATCATTTACCAGTTGATACAGGTTAAATGTTCAAAAGTAAGGTCTACAACTGGAGCTTGTTTCAATAAAATACCCCACATGTCGAGAGCACTTGAAAGGGTTAATCATGTGTGGAATTCGGGAGCTAAACCTTGGCTTCTACCAATCAAGCAGGTTCTAACCAGTGCCTGAGATGAATGAAAATACATCTTAACTGACAAAACAGGGACAAGGAAATCATGAAAACTTGTTACATATTATATTCACAATTCAGTGTATGCTGGAATTGGCTGTATTTAATAAATATAACATTCTAAAAAATCCCTCATGAAAAGGAATATCGTTGAAGATCAGCAGCCAACATACATACCATAAACTGTAACTCTTATAGAGGAAAGTTTATTCCAGGTACTAGCTCCTATAACTTGATAGCAGTGAGACACTAGTATGTCTTTTAATTACATGTCCAAGGCATATGACTGTCAGACATTTGTTCTGAATTATGCCCATGCAGAGATATTCCACTGGTTGATTGAAATGTGTTATTTGTCTGAACTTCCTTCTCAGTCCTGCAGCAGATGTAGTCAGAAAAGTATAATTGTATTAATAATTTCTTCATTCAACCAGAGCCATGCCCAGGGGGCATGAATGTCTCGCCAGCATTCAGTAGCAATGTAATTGTAAGACCAAACATTATAATGGTATTTAGTAGATCTATGTTGAATGTATCAAGTAAATCTCAATATACTTACTCAGAATATAGCACTTTTTTTTTTTTTTTTTAAACAAAATGGCCAATAAAGTATATAACATCTTAATACAAATCAGAGCTTGACATGCCAGTTTCAAGCTTCGCAGTGATAGATGTCATGTAAAGCACTTAATACCCCTTGGCCAACATGACTTCATATGTTCAGTTACTTAAGTTTGACCTTCAAAGGACACTTCAAGATAAATTTAAGAACACCAAAAATAAAGCATAGGTACTTTGCTATTCATGTTAAATAGTAACTAGGGACCTACAATCAACTACACCCAAGACACGCAAGGAAAATAAGATTTGTCGAGTCAAAAGTAGGTCAAAGTCATCCACTTTCAAGAGATTTCTGACGTTTTGTAAGATGCAAAGCTAGTATAAATTTGGTGAACTTGGTTTGACTCTTGGCCATGAATAGCATTGTACATTCGAGGATGCAATGCATCTGACCTCCAAAGTAGGTCAAAAATACATCAAGGCCACCCACTTTCAATAGACTTCTAAAGCTTTCCTAAGAAGCAAAGGTGGTGTAAGTTTGGTAAACTTGGCTTGAATTCGTCAAAAGTTGCAGTGGTAACGCCACGTTTTGCATTTCACCCATGAAAATACATTTAGGTCGTTGAAATCAGTTGAGGTCATCCAATTTCAACAGGCTTCTGAAGCTTCTAAGTGTGACAGTGATGACCCTCATCTCTAGGGATGATTACAATGAATCATCCACCCAAGCATGAAAGCCTTTCCTAGTATAGTTAGTGAAATAATGCCACTCCGAAGTTTTTCTCCAATGCTCAATCAAGCATAAAGTAATCAGTGAAGTGTGACAGTGATGACCCTCATCTCTAGGGATGATTACAATAAGTCATCCACCCAAATATGAAAGGCCTATGTAGTCTAGTTACTGAAATAATGCCACTCCGAAGTTTTTCTCCAATGCTCAATCATGCATGAAGTAATCAATGAAGTGTGACAGTGATGACCCTCATCTCTAGGGATGATTACATTAAATCATGTACCCAAATTTGAAAGGCCTATGTAGTCTACTTACTGAAACAATGCCACTCCGAAGTTTTTATCCAATGCTCAATCAAGCATGAAGTAATCAATGAAGTGTGACAGTGATGACCCTCGTCTCTAGGGATGATTACAATAAATCTTCCACTCAAATATGAAAGGCCTATGTAGTCTAGTTACTGAAATAATGCCACTCCGAAGTTTTTCTCCAATGCTCAATCAAGCATGAAGTAATCAATGAAGTGTGACAGTTATGACCCTCGTCTCTGGGGATGATTACAATAAATCATCCACCCAAATATGAAAGGCCTATGTAGTCTAGTTACTGAAATAATGCCACTCCGAAGTTTTTCTCCAATGCTCAATCATGCATGAAGTAATCAATGAAGTGTGACAGTGATGACCCTCGTCTCTAGGGATGATTACATTAAATCATGTACCCAAATATGAAAGGCCTATGTAGTCTAGTTACTGAAATAATGCCACTCCGAAGTTTTTCTCCAATGCTCAATGAAGCAAGAAGTAATCAATGAAGTGTAACATTGATGGCCCACATCTCTAGTGATGATTACAATCAATCATCCACCCAAGTATGATAGCCCTATCTGATCTAGTTAGTGAAATAATGCCACTCCGAAGTTTTTGGTTGACGGACGGACGGACGGACGGACGGACTGACGGACGGACGGACGGACGGACGTCCGGAAAGTGACAGCTTAGTCTCGCTAACAGCTAACGCTGGCGAGACAATAATGAAATAACTTGCAAATTCTTCTTTTAAGACAATCATTGTACAAAAGGTATGGACTGTTGCTTTCTGTATACAAGAGTTTGAAATAACAGAACTGAACTGGAAAAAAATCTTTGTACAGAATTGTATGACAATAAAGATAGGTCGTTCAGTAGCCTTGAACCCAAACTTAAACATATCATATGTTTTCCTTATTATATTCTCACCAATGAAGTGTGCAGTTCTTTTTCAATGTCTATAAATATGATATTGTGATCATTTTAGCCTCCCTTGTCACTGTGCCCGTGTCATAGCTCTTGACTGCATCATGGGTTTGAGGTAACAACATGGAAGCCATAAGCTTCCAAAGGGAGCTTATTTCCTGCTGTAAAGCCAACATTGTAATGTAACAGATACAATATTTAGAAAAAAAGTATTGTATCTGGTACTGTCACAGAAATACTATCATTTAATGATCATATATGATGGAGTTGTATAATTTTGTTTTCAAAATGTTTAATTGAAAGCTGACGAATACAAATACAGATTTCGATGTTCTTTTGTTTTGTCAATTGCTAAATATACATGATTCTTAACCCCTTTACTTCCGGTTGGTTTCTGAGTGATTTCAAAGCAATCTTGCCACATTTTCATCTCTTTGTTTTCTGCCACAAAGGTTTGAAAATTCCATTTGACTGTTAGCCTTCATTTTGTGAGGAGCTTTCTATTTTTGTCACACAAAAATAACATATGTGATGGAGTGTACAAAATAATGTAACTATATAAACAGTAACTTGGCTTTTGATCTTCAGAGTACAAACGCAGCTACTGTCACTTTATATTCATATCAGAAAATAGACTGATGAGAGAAAGTATACCTAACCCTGAATTATTTGTCCATTGGCTCTATATGTCATGAGATGATAGTCCATGCCTGAAGACCAACAAGTATCTTGAATCAATACAAGAAACACCAGAAGCCTGGCCATGACACACTTATGGCTTATACATGTACATGTACATGTTCACAGCAAGAATGGTTTTCAGTTACTCCTAAAGAGGGCAGCACCAGCAGCATGAAGTATATATTTGCACTTTGTGAACCTCTCCAGGGGCTCTGTACCTATTATCATTTATCTGTTGAACACGAACAGACAAGTTCATGAACATAGTCACCTGCATGTCGCTGGGTCATCCAAAGAACCATTTTCTTCAGGTCCACTCCCAAGGGCCATGTGGTCATGTTGGGACAAGACATCCAGCTGATTATTGCTTGGACCATACCATACACGTGGACTTGAGTGGACTATACCAAGGCAAAATACACACATAAACATTGTTATACCCCATACAAACATATGCCTGTCTGGTCTCACATTTGGTGGTAGTCTTGCTTTTGGCTCTGTGCACTGAAAATCTCAGTGGCCAATTTTGGACCCCCCCCCAATAAAAATTCACTAGTTTCTTCTTTATAATTTGCTTCATTAAAAAATCCACTTTTAATATCGACATAATGGGGAAAGTACTTCAGTTGGAGCACTACTTGATTATTGATATTGTTACATTATGCAGCTTGAAACAGTGCATTGTTCTTGCATGACCTGGGCACATCACCTGAGGTAGTCATTGTAGCAAGGTCTAATGTATATTTTTCCAACAACAAGCACATCTAATAATTCTCCAATTGCACAATTCGGTGTAATTGGGCATTATTGTGACTAGCCACTAGGAGGCATGACTGTTGCCTTGTTGCTTATCATATAAACAGTGAAACCTCATTAAAACACCCACCCACCCAAATACCCTATAGATCACTCAGCAACACAAGTATTCAGGGACAAAATGTTCATTTTCTTTCTAGATTTGATTCATTTATCTGAAATATTCAGTTATCCCACACCATTTAGGGAAACACATGTTGCCATCATTATAAATTTCCCCCGTAATTTATTATGGAGGAGTCTGAGTGCACTGGTGCCGATATCTGAAAGTACAATCCACCTGGCCGACTATTTCCACTCCGTCATCCAAACATTGTTTCTGTTCTTTCTGTGCTGACCCTGGCCCATTCTCATTGTGTTTTAAATGCTTTTCAGGCATATGCCACCAAGAACATTCGCATATTTTCAGCAACTGGAGGTCAGTGCTGCCACCCCAGCAGCAAATGCCTGAACTAATTTACAACCTCATGCAAATGAGAGAATTTTATCCATGAATGATCATTTTACAGTGGAACCTGGTTAATCCAAACACCTTTGTACCCCAGTGAACTGTTCAGGTTAATGAAGCATCTGGATCACTGAATCACTATTACGTGAAATGAACAATTCTGTTCCAGGAGAAGTGTTCAGACTAATGAGACATACAGATTAATGAGGTCCCCATTAATGAGGTTCCACTGTATCAGTGAACTCACCTGTGGTACTGACTGTGATTGGGCTGACCTTTGCCACATGCACATGTGGCTCCCCACTTGACTGGTAGTGCGAGTCGCTGTTACTTTGCTTAGCCTGATACATGTGGGATTTTCTTGCCCTTTGGTATGTATCATGAGACAAATACTGTGGGGCCATCAATGGTCTGACCATGGGAATGTTGGCTGCCCTATGGTGTCCCAGTTGCAAGTGTTTGTTGGCCACAGACAACTGCATATTGTCTGTTGGGCTTCTCCAATGAACTGGGCCTGCTTTGTAAAAACTGTTACCCATGTATTGGTTAGGCATGTTACAGGCATATGGGTGGGCTCTCTCTCGATCCCTCAAAGCTTTCCAACTTGATTCTGTGTGAAATGGCACAAACGGTACATCCTTGTGAAGCCCGGGATCATGGGAAGAAAAGAAAGATCCAATGCTGTCTCTCTTCTCACCAATGTACACAGAGCTGGAATCTATGCCTTTTATATTGTCTCCTGAATCTCCATGGAGTCCTTTGCTGGTACTTTCAGGCTTAGCTACTGGGCAATAACCATCCAGTGTCCTGGAAACGTAAGCCCCCCCGACTGCCTCGGGACTGGCAACACTTTTAAATGATGGATGTGTTGCTTTTCTATAAGCTGCCACAGCTGGAGTTTTCATTTCACCTTGCAGATGTGAAACAGCAACAGGACATTGGATGGCTTGTGTCAATACTGTTGTACACCGACCCATTAAAGGTTTAGCTGTTGACATGGGAATCATTCTATATGGCATCTGACCCATTGATCGTACTAAACCAGCTTCAGTTTTCATTTGTTCGGCATGAACACCAATACATGTTACACTGCTGTCGCATCTGTTCTCTGATGCTGAATTCAATGGTGACTTTACCTGCCTTTCAGGTCCCTGCCCATGACAGTGCTTACCTGCCTTTTTGGCACCATATGCTGCTTTCTTGCCCCTGTCTTGAGCTATCAGATGTAGGTTTGGACAGGGAGTAACGGAAATACGGGGCAAGCCAACAAGTTCTGATGGATCAGTCTGTATAAATGGTACATAAAAAGGAGGTGGCTTTTTGTCCATGCAGTCTAAGCTGCTCGGTGGCATTTTTTCAGTCTCCCCTGATAAAGCAGACACCAATGTCTTCATGTTCACACAATCCATAGTGGTATTACACATAGTAGTGGTACATGGAGAAGTCATCCCCTGCATCTGTTGCAGCTGTGCTGTTCCACCATACTCAGCAGTCTGTGTTGTCTGTACCCCTTGTTGTGACTGAGCTACTGTTGTGATTGGTATGTATCCAGATGAGACATTCCCTTTGGTCCTCTTAGTATCAGCAGAAGAAAATTCTGGACAGAAATCTTTCCGAGGGGCTGGTGGCGATTCACTTGATGTACCATATCCACAATAACCTCCAGATGACTCACTCTTTGTCCCAGGATAATCTTTTGCTGACATGTCAGAAGCAGCAGTTGATTTTTTCCCTTGCAGCAACACTCTTGGATAATTTGATCGCATAAACTGGGATTCATTGGTGGTTGGAGTTAAAATTTCTCCTTTATAACCACCCACTGTTGCGTCATGACCTTGAAATGTTTTTGAGTCTGATGATGAGTGATCTGCATCTCCAGCTCCAATTTGCTCAGTTTTTGACCGTGTGTATCCTTCAGTAAAGTCCTTAGTACTGCACTGTGGGACTGCATGAACATCCAGCAGCTTTGTTACAGATGGAAGCTTTTCCTTCCTAGGAACACTCTGGCCACCAAACCATGGGGCTGTTTTTCTCTGAGAGATGGGGCAAGCTCTAGGCACACTCTTGTCCCCAGCATCTGGACATAACAATGACTTTGACAGATATTTTGCATAAAATGAAACCATATCTTTGGATCTTGGGGGTGTTGCCTGTACGATCGCATTTTTGGTAGGTGCATCCTGGGATGTTTTGATCTGTATGTTGTTTGGGAATACAGAACTTGGGTTTGCCATTACCGATTGTGGGACTGACATCAATAGATTCCTGATTTCAGACTTTGGATGTTTTGACACCATCGATATTGAGCATATGGGGATCCCTGATACAGGTTTGGTTGCTTCACATACCAAACCTACATTTGACACCACATGTGGGCAAATAGGACTGTCACTTTCTGTCTTGGAAGGTACTAAAACTGTGTCGCCCTGAGAAAGTGTGGGTGGTGACACACCTGTTTCACAGCTTTTGTTTCCAAACACTGGTATTTTGCCTTCTGGTAGATGCTGTGTTGGTAAATCAGTTTCATTCTCTGACACGGCAGCAGATGTTTCCTTATATTGAGATTGACTCCACTGATGGCACAGGTTTTTAGGCCTCGATTCCAAAGCTGGTGTCTGCAGAATGCTACTCAACACTGGAGCCACCTGACTACTGCTACCTGAGTTCACACTGGGTCTACAGCCTGAAATAATCATTAATCTATCACTAGCACGTGCACCACTGAAGGTCTCTGTATTTTGTGCTGTGCTTGCAATGGAGGTTGATACAGTAGGGTTTACCACAAGGAGAGGAACCTTAGTTTCATATTCTGTTGCTGAAGAGGTCACTCTGGTATCCTGTGGCACTTCACAATTATTACTTGCAGTCTCTCTCTTCCACGTAGATGTATCTGGCATAGCTGTTGCAGATTTTACACCAGGTATCACACCTGATATTGCACTTATGTGCTTCTCATCTTTGTTTTCCATTATGAATGGAGAAATCAACTGTACTGAGCCCTGTGATATTTCCTTAGTTGATTTCGCAACTGATGCTTCAGCTCCATATATAGAACTTCCCTCCCCGAAGCTGGAATCACCTGCACCAACATTACCCCTGGAGATGGCAGGCAAATTGATTCCATGTTGATGATTGTTTTCATCTATACAGCTTGTACTATGTGTTATATGGTACTTATGCGACTCTGGATCAATATTTGCTATGGCTGCTGCAAGAGGTATAATGTGTTGTGGCATTGGCGAGTTTTTTTCTGTACAAAAGGACTTCTTATCTGGAACTGCCGCATCACCACTGCATAGCCTGCCATCAGAAGCCTTTTTCTTCAACAAGGAAGCAACTGTTTCCCTCTGACCATAACTGGGAAGAGGTGGCACTGGAGGTTTTACATCAGACATCCCTGTAATTGATCTCATTACCTGTGTTGCCTTTGCCAATTCCAAAGAGGACATTGCTTTTGTGTTTGCCACTTGTATGGTTTCTGCTGTGGGTCTGGATCGCAATGCCAATGCCTGTGCCACTGTTATTGTATTTTGAGGGCTAGGGCTCTTCGTCTTAGCTTTTGCCGCTGGTGTCATCAACTGCATTGTTTGCTTGCAGGCTGACGGCTGAGAAACTTTACCCTCAACATTTGGAGATGCCGCCTTGCCAAGTGATCCCAATGGAAAGGCTGAACGTTCTACACTTCCAGACGCAACTGGAATGAAGTGCAGAAGGTTGGAATCAGTCTTTGGAGTACCAGCTGCTGTGGGCGCAGAAACTTTTGAAACTGGCGGTAAAGGATTATTCTGTGCAGGCGCAAAAATTGTGGTAATACCATGCGACATCACAGACATCAAAGGCACAGGGTCACTTTTGGCAGATGCTTGTCTGGTGGGTCTCTGCAGGAACATATTAGAACCTTGAGGTTTAACATTATTTCCTTCAGTCGATGATGTCATACTGGTTGTTTGTACGTGATTTGATAGTGAAGCAGTAGTAATTTGTGGAGTGCCAAGGGAGCAGGGACCATTAACCAGTGTGGTGCTAGAATGGCTAGCAATTTGTGGAGTGCCAAGGGAGCAGGGACCATTAACCAGTGTGCTGCTAGAATGGCTACAAGATGACAGTTTGCTGCCAGCACTATCACACTGTACTCCATCAGGATCTAGGCAGCACCTTGTCATTGAAGCAACACTATTAACACCAAGAACTGGCACAGCTGGTAAAATTGGGATGTAGGACTTTGGTAGGCTCTTTGGTAGCTTGGAACATCTGTTCGTTGAGCAAGTGTCAACTATTTTAGGGGGGTGTGGAATTAATGGAATGTTGCCAACTAACCCTGTCCTTTTTTCATTTCTTTCTACCTGATTAGTTTTATTGGGTAGAGGTGTGGGGACACCATATTGAAAGCAGCAAGTTTTGCCCTGTTGTGGAGAAGCAAATAAGGGATTTCTTGGTGCCCACAGAATAGGTGCTCTTGGAACTAAGCCTGACATGCTATTCACTGCAGAACCTGCTGAATTAGGCCAAGCTGTTATCAGACGGGAAATACCTGGTACATCTTTAGCATCTCTTATTTTGGACTCAGTCCCTGTAGTACCATCAGTGACTGATCCCCAGGGAGAGCACAATGTTTTTCTCAAAACCACAGGATGCAGACCAGTGCCCATACAAGTGGTTGTTGCAGATTGTGTTTCCTGTGTAAAGTTCTGCACCTTAGCATCTGTTTTAGTTGTTAGTTTAGAACTGGTTGTACTTGTACATTTTGGTGAACATTTTTTATGTGTTCCATCAATATTTTCAGATTTAATACGCTTTGTACCAACATCTTCAGCTAGGGACATCAACTCTGCAGCAGGTCTTTGTTCCAGCATGTAATCAGGTAGGATTTCATTCATTTGTTGTTTCCGTTTTCTGGAGAACTCTTGCCTAGATGATCCCATGATTGGATTATTATGCATGTCAGCATCTGAAATTATCAAACAAATTACTTTTACCCACTGTACAGATTTTTAATGTTCATTTGTTTTTAATTGCTACATCACAGCAAAATACAGTAATCTATGAGTCTTTTTACGAAGAAAGTATAGTCCAACATAAACAAAGAGGAGACAGACACACACAAAAAAACAAATTACTCAAGATTAGAAAAGAGGAACATGATAAAGTTACCAAGTCCATCACATCCACATCTAATTATGCTAGTAACAGAATTAGTATTCCTATAAATGCAAATTAAAATCCCATATGCTCTCTCCTTGATGAAAAATTAGTTTTAAAAATAGAGTACTGGCCAACATGTATTCCATTCTCCCATTTTTATTCAGTATACAAATGCATCATGGTCATGTAATCCTTTCAATATTCTTCAAGTTTCTAGTCTTTTAAATAAATCATTTCTTGTGCTTTTGTACTTGATATAATATAAACATTTCTTGAAATTCTTGAAAGTGCTTTTTCAGACACAGGCAGTGTAAATATCTTACTGCACAGTATGCCAAAACATTACTCCTCAAGTTTGTATTGTTGTCAACTGAAGTATGTCAAAGACTCAAAGCAGAGGACTCCGCACAAACTACTGCTTACATTTGTGGCAAGCCTCCCATCTGGGTTAACAAAACTGTCAACTTTGCTTTTTGGGATACTCTGGACCTAAAGCACATGTAGTTATATGAAAAATTTCTTGGTACATGTATGCTGAAAAAACGATGGTATGCACTGGGATGGCTATTTAATTCCAAAGGTAGATCTCAATATAACATTTTCCCTCAAGGGTAGCCTCCAAAAATGTTTTAGGAGTTCCCAAGTGTGCAGCTGGGAAGGGGTGGATGGTACACCAGCATCCCCCACCACCACCCAGCTTTTTTTAAAGCAAGTTTATAGCTTTAAAAAATCATAGTAAACTTTCCATGATTGGTGTTTTGTATGATGGTAGGACCAAAGTCTGACCACAGCACTACCACACTACAACAACAGCAACTTGTGCAGAAAGTACTCTTTTATTCCCTGCCTGGTTCCTGGTACTGTTGTGTCAATACAGCTTGTCTCTCTCCCTATTATCAACAGGGAACCAGTCTCTGTGTAACTTAATTCCTCTGAATGTTGATGGCTTCTGGCCATATGAACTCTCTTGTAGACCTTGTCTTGTCTCAATTTAAAACGGTACTTTACAACATGTTGATGCTGAACTGTAGCACAGTGAAACCTCATTATAATGACACTCAGATATCCGACATATTCAATATAATGACACAACTTTCCATGGGAAAGGTTTATTTTCTTTGTTATTTGACTCATTTATCTGACATGTACAGTTATCCGACGCATTTCTTAGGGAACAGATGGTGTCATTACAATGAGTTTTCATTGTATTTCATTTTCAATGAGCTCTGTTGGAAGGAATGGAACATCATTAATACCGTATGATCTAGATCTTTAATTAAAAAGTTGTATGTACACTGAAAGCTGATGTGAAGGAATGCACATAGGGATCACCTAATTATTCTGGCCTCCCAAAAGTGATAGTTGGGTACAGAAATAAATTAACCCTTTCCTCTTGAATTAAGACTGAGTCAACAGCTTTCCTTGGCATGGGTTTGGCACTAAGTGCCCAACCCATGCCAAGGAAAGCTGTTAACCTGGAGCATGTGATCTTGATAATTCTCATGTACATTTCTCAGTCAAATTGTTTTTCATAACTGTTGAAATTAGTTGAAAACACTGAAGCAGACGACATTTGGCCACCAGCCAGTTTTGGCTGGTTTAAGGGGGAAAGGGTTAAACAAGATACGACCTTAGTAAATTTTATTTACAATGTATATACAGTCTTCAATGTCCCTTGCAGATGTAATGTAATGTAATGTACATATAACTTACATAATTAAAACTTGTAATCCTCAAAATACCATATGAGTATATGTCAAGAACATGCCAAGTTCACTGTATGTTCAAGGGCAAGGCCCTGGATTCATCATTGGAAAGCATAGCTATGACAGGCTGCTTACCTATTTACGTTTTACAAAGTAAACAAAGTATCCATGTCTGCATGAAAATGAAGCTGGAACAAGAGGGCTGTGTGAACAGCCCACCCTCAACATTCAACCCATAATAAGTCAGAGGAGGATGATTTTGGAGGGTGAGTTCCATTGCAATCCCCACTGACTTGCATGGTAATAAATCAAAATGCATGCACTAACTGACAGGTACTCAAATTGAAAAATTTGTTAAAAATCACCACCTAGTGAACATCTTTGATTAATCCTCCCTCAGTCTATATTTCTACTAAATTTCAGAACAATCTGAGTGATGGTTTTGTAGAAGTCAAAACTGAGGAAACACACCAAAATCATTAAGGTCTAGGAACCCCAGAAGGGTTCCACTGCAATTTCACAGCAATTGGCAATTCTGGAGAAGAACATTTTTGAAGATTGTGCTGGAAAACTGAACAAAAAAATCTTAAAATCAATGGTGAAAAACGATTTGAACAAACTTGGCAGAGACACACCCAAGGTATATATCCCCACCAAGTTTCAACCGAATCTGGTTGCCAGTTTTGGAGAAGACATGAAAAGTGTGAATTTCTATTGCAACCCTCACAGACTAACATGCTAAATGGTAGGAATGCATGCATTACCAGACAGGTACCCAAACTGACAAAAAAATTGTTAAATATCAGGGATACAGAGCATCACCACTTTGTTTAACCCTCCCACATGCTACACTTGCAGAAAAAGGTTCAGAGCAATCTGAGTGACAGTTATTTTTTTTTTTTGAGAAGTCAAAAGTAGAGAAAACAAATAAAAATTTCTAAAAAAAAAAATAGAAAAAAATGCAGCACCACCTGTTGAACAAATGATTGACCAGGGTCATTGACCAGGGTCCCCAGAAGTGTCCCCATGCAATTTCAAAGCAATTGGCCAAGTGGTTTTGGAGAAGATTTTTTTATGATTTTGCAAAAGAATGAACCAACAAAAAATCATTGAAAATCTGAAAACCAATGGAGCATGGCCATTTGAACTTGTAAACTATGTAGAAACCCACCCAAGGTACATTTCCTGCATTGTTGATGTTAAGGTGGCACAAACAAAGCTAGGCACTTAGAGGAGTGCTGTCTTCAACCCGCTCTCCTGTTTTGGTTTTTATTTTTAGACCCATAAAACTATACAAATTCTTGTTGCTTGGGATCTTTACATTATATGTCTGCCAAGAAAAAATTATAAAATCACTTTTTTGGGCGAAAAATGGACATTTTACAAAAGGGTTCGATTTGGAGATTTTTCTCGGGATTCTTGAAAAATATAGTACTTAAAAACTCGAAAATTTGCAAAATGAAACTTTGTAGTCATGTCCAGGTTCGGTTCCTTCACTTTTTCCATAAACGCAATAGATAAATTGTAATTGATTATTAATTATGATGCTGGTGAAAATGAACACTTCTTCATGTTTAGGGGGCATGAAACTGCCTAAAAAAAAAGCATATTCCAAAACGCAAAAAACCAGTCCTGGCCATGTCTACGAAGTTTCATTTTGCAATTTTTTGAGGTTTTTGGTACTATATTTTTCGAGAATCTCGAGAAAAATCTCCAAATCGGACCATTTCGTAAAATGTCCATTTTTTGCCCCAAAAAATGATTTAAAAAATTTTTTTCTTGGTGTATATATAATCTAGAGATCCTAAGCAACAAGAATATATATAGTTTTACGGGTCTAAAAATAAAAAGCAAAACAGGAGAGCCGGTTGAAGACAGCACTCCTCTAAGTGCCTAGCTTTGTTTGTGTCACCTTAATCTGGTTAACAATTTTGGAGAAGTCAAAAATGTGGAAGTACCACTGCAACTCAGTATATGAGCACGTGATGAACAACTTTGTTTAACCATACTCTTACAAGCTACACTTCCACAAATTTTCAGAACAATCTGAGAGACAGTTTCTGGAGAAGTCAAAAATATGGAAAACACACAAAAATCCATAAAAAATACACTAAATTGCAGTAGCACCTGTTGAACAACTTAAGGTTCGGGAGTCTCCAAATGAGTTTCTGGTGTAATTTCAAAGCAATTTTGGCTATGTGGCTTCAGAGAAGATTTTTTAACATTTTGCCAAAGTATTAGACAAAATTATGCATAAAAAATATTAAAATCAATGAAACATGACCACCTGAACAAAATTGGTAGTGATCCCTTCAAAGTACATTCCCACCAAGTTTGAAATGAATCTGATTTACAGTTTTGGAGCAGAATTTGAACGTGAATGTTAATTTTCATTGCAAGCCCCACTGACTTATCTAGCAATCAATAGCAATGTATACGCATTAACCAAAGAGTACCCAAGCTGAAAAAAATGTTGAAAATCAGGTACCCAGAATACCATTACTTAGTGAACAAGTTTCTTTTCCCCTCCCACTAGCTACATAGCCACCATTGAAAGTTATAAAAGACCCAACCCACATAAAAAAAAAAAAAAAAAAAAAAATTTGCCCTGCATCTTCAAAGAGAGCAAAAATAAATACCCAATCTGCTCATGCCCATTCAACAGAGCATAATTATATATGATGACTTACGATAATTACATTTTACATCAACGTTGGTGATATGCCCAAAAGACTGCTTTATATTTTCCAAGCACACAAGATCTAAATGTGGTGGCTGTGCTTGAGCAAAGTACCATTGTCCAATTTTACTTGAATCTGAGCACAATGGTGCGACATAATCTTGAACACAATTTAACATTGACTAAAACTTTCCTTTATGTTTATGTATGCCATTTCTGGTTTCAACACTGACTGAAAGATTCCAAGTTGGCATTGCATACCAAACGCCTGGAAAAGGTACAAATCAAAAAGCAGTAGCTATAGTTTGGAATTCATAAACACTCTTTTTGTTTTATATGTGCCGTTAAGTCAGCATGCCCTTAATTAAAGTTTCTGAACCTTAAACTTAGGTTTCATATTGTAATTTCACAAGAAGCCTATTAAGCTGAAAAGATCTTTGATGCCAACTGTCCTTCATACATAGGCTTGCCAAATAGCATGGAATACTTGTGTTCATCCATACAGCATTTTTAAAATTAAAGTACAAATCAAGTTCAGCAAAAATAACAAACCTTCAGTTGGCCCACTTTGGCTGTCATTCTTTGGGGCACTGCAAATATTCCTAAGACGTCTGCGAGCATTAGCAAACCATGTGCGTACTTGTTGGACAGACAGCCCACTGACCATTGCCAGATAGTGTCGCTCCTCAACTGTAGGGTACGGGTGATCTGTGTGGGTATCAAGCCAGTCCTTCAGTGCCTGACGTGCATCCACTGGGAGTGCCATGGTGGGTCGAGAACCACCTGGACAAATAGTTGCTGGTGGTGGATATCTGGAAAGAAACAAAATTGTCACACTTTATCTGTGCCATGTAACATAAAACAAGAGGCCTGTGTGAACAGCCCATGCTCAGCTGACCTAGACATTCATCACACTTGCAGCTCTGTGAACTTGGGATAGGATCAAGGTCACCCATGTACTGAGTAAGTCTGACCTTTACAGAAGAACACTAACATGTGCCACATCAAGGCTGCAGTTAATGTAGTTCTCAAGTTATAGTGAAGATTAAAATTCATGGATGTTACACTGTGACCCCAGAAACAAGGTCAGGGTCACTCATGTACTGTCTAAGCATGACCTTCATAGAGAAACATTAACATGTGCAACATCAAGGTCCTAACTCAAAACAGATATCAAGTTATCAAGTGAACAGTACATTTCGTGTCAGTTGTCCAATGACCTTGGGAATGAGGTCACGGTCTAAACATCACTGGAGCATGACCATTTGCACGAAATAGGTAGACACTTATGAAAGGTACATCCCTACCAAGTTTGGCACAAATCTGGCTGAAATTATTTAAGTTATAACCATGACAAGAAATTCCCCTGTTAAACTTTCCTACTAAAACTTTTTTTTGAAGATTTTCGAAAAAAAAATCATAAGAATTCCAAAAAATCACTGGAGCATGACCATCTGAACAAACTTGGCGGAAACCCACCCAAGGTACATTGCCAACAAGTTTGAAGTGAATCTGACACAATTTCTTCAAAATGTTCATTGCCATTAGAATGCCCATTGACTTGCATAGTAAGCAATAGAAAAGGTGCATTTACTGATAAGTACCCGAATAGAAAAAAATCGTTAACAAGAGGGCTGTGTGAACAGCCCATGCTCAGCTGATCTTGACATTCATCACACTTGCAGCTCTATGAACTTGGGAAAGGATCAAGGACACCATGCTCTGAGTAAGTCTGACCTTTATAGAAGAACACTTACATGTGCAACATCAAGGTTCAAGTAGTTCTCAAGTTATAATGAAGAGTAAAATTCATGTATGTTGCACTGTGACCCCACAAACAAGGTCATTCATGTACTGTCTCAGCATGACCTTCATAGAGAAACATTAACATGTGCAACATCACAGTACTAACTCAAAACAGATCTCCAGTTATCAAGTAAACAGTAAATTCCGTGTCAGTTGTCCTGTGAATTAGCATTAGAATGCCCATTAACTTATATAGTAATCAATAGGAAAGCTGCATTGAAGTACGCGAATTGAAAATCCTTAAAAATCAGGAATCCAAAGCAGTGCCACCTAGTAAGCAACTTTGTTTGACCCTTCCACAAGAACATATCCATCACATTTCAGCTAAATCTGAGTGACGGTTCTGAGAACAAGTAAAAAATAGCAAAACCATACAAAAAATTCATTAAAAAAATTGCAGCGCCACGTGATGAACAACAAATTGGAAACTAGGTGTCCCCGGGGAGTGTCTATGTACGATATCAAAGCAATTGGGTGAGCGGTTTCAGAGGAGAACAGTTTTTAAGGTTTGCCCCAAAAAGGAACAAAAGAAAAAATTTCATAAAAAATCCAAAAATCAATAGAGCATGACCATTTGAATACGCTTGGTAGAGATCCACCCAAGGCACATCCCCCCCAAGTTTGAAGTAAATCTGGCCAATGTTATTTAAATTATAACCATTACAAGAAATTCCCATATTAAACTTTCCTTTTAATACTTTTGTAGAGATTTTTGAAAAAAAAAATCATAAAAAAATCCAAAATTCATTGGAACAAACCTGGTAGACACCCACCCGAGGTGCATCCCCACCAAGTTTGAAGTAAATCTGGATGACGGTTTTGGAGAAGAAGTCGAAAATGTAAATTAGCATTAGAATGCCCATTGACTTACATGGTAATCAATAGGAAAGGTGCATTTATGGCAAAGGAGCCGAATTGAAAAAATCTTAAAAATCAGGAATCTGCAGCATTCCCACATAGTGAACAACTTTGTTTGGCCCTTCCATAAGGAACATATCCACCACGTTTCAGCTTAATCTGAGTGATGGTTCTGGAGAAGAAGTCAAAAATAGCTATAACACACAAAAATTCATAAAATATTAGAAAAAAATTGCAGTGCCACGTGGTGAACAGATTAACAACAAGGAGTCCCTAGGTGTCTTCCTGTGTGATATCAAAGCAATTGGGTAAGCGGTTTCTGAGAAGAAGATTTTTTAAGATTTGTCCAAAATAAGAACAAAAAAATTCATTAAAATTCCAAAAATTACTGGAGCATGACCATTTGAAAAAAACTAATAGAAACCCACCCAAGGTACATTGCCACCGCATTTGAAGTTAGTCTGGATGACTGTTTTAGAGAAGAAGTCGAAAATGTGAATTAGCATTAGAATGCCCATTGACTCCCATAGTAATCAATGGGAAATCTGCATTGACCGATAAGTACCCAAATTGATACAAGTTCAGCATACACAGTTCTCAAGCTATAATATTGACAGTAAAATTCCCATAAGTGTCCTTGTGACCTTGGGAATGAGGTCAAGGTCACCAATGTCTAAGTGTGCACTTTGCTCAGGATAACCGCCATGCGCGACATCCAGGTCCAAGTTCAAACAGTACTCAATTAAGTTATCAAGTGACCTTGGGTATGGGGTCAAAGTCTGGCCTTCACAGAGGACCACCACCATGCACAACATCAAGGTCCTAGCTCAGATAGTTTTCAAGTTATCAAGTGAACAGTAAAATTCCAAAAAGTGACCCTGTGACCTTGGGATTGAGGTGAAAGTCATTCATTTAGTGTCTAAATGTGGCCCACATAGACAGGATTGAGGACCATCAGCATGTGCAACACCAAAGTCGAAGCTCAAATAGTTCTCAAATTATCAGGTAAACACTAAAATTCTTGCAAGTGACACTGTGACCTTGGGAATGAGGTCAAGGGCACTGAGGTACTAAGTATGGCCTTCACAGAGGACCACCACCATGTGCACCATCAAGGTCTAAGCTCAAATAGTTCTCAAGTAATCTACTGAACAGTAAAATTTGTGGAGAAGATTTTAAGATTTGTCAAAAAAAAAGAACAAAAAAAACCATCAAAAATCACTGGAGTGTGACCATTTGAACAATCTGGTAGAAACCCACCCAAGGTACATCTCCACCAAGTCTGCAGTCAATCTTGGTGACAGTTTTGGAGAAGTCAAAAATGTGAATAAGCATTAAAATGCCCATTGACTTACACAGCATAGTAATCAATATGAAAGCTGCATTGACTGATAATAATCCAAATTGAATAAAATCATTAGAAATCAGGACTCCGCAGCAGTGCCACCTACTGAAGAACTTTTGTGACCCATCACAAGGAACATATCCACCAAGTTTCAGCTTAATCTGAGTGATGGTTCTGGAGAAGTCGAAAATAGCAAAAGCACACAAAAAATCATAAAAAATTAGAAAAAGATTGCAGTGCCACCAGATGAACAAATTAAGAACTAGGAGTTTCTAGAAATGTTCCTATGTGATATCAAAGCAATTGGGTCAGTGGTTTCTGAGGAGATTTTTTAAGATTTACCCCCAAAGAGAACAAAAAAAATAATAAAAAATCCAAAAATCACTGATCACTGGAGCATAACCATTAAAAACATTTGGTAGAGACCCAACCAAGGTACATCCCCACCATGTTTGAAGTAAATCTGGGTGACCGTTTCAGAGAAGATGTCGAAATGTGAATTGTGGATGACAGACTTATCTAGTATGATACACTTATATAGAAAAACATGACCCCTATTCATAAATATCAAACCCAAGAATGACAGCAAAGAGATTCCAGAGTTACCAAAGCATCAACATTCATCTTCAAATACCAATGTGAAGAAACAAATTTCACTCCTGACTTGAGACAGGCAGTTACCTACGAAAGGCAACTGGTGGTTTCAAACTGGTCCTCTCAACCTTTAAAATATTCTTCATTAAATACAGACTATAGTGTTTCCAATACGTATAGGCCCAACCACTCAAAATCCAAATTTTATTACTTCTGCGAATAATAAAAAAAAAGAGAATTGGATGGACGGATGGCTAGTCATAGCATAGACATAGCTGACTGACAAGTCAGCTGAGCTAAAAACAAGAAAGACCAGTGGAGACAATTGGGTTTGAAGAACTTGACTGGTTTTGCTCCTAAAGAACTCATAAAAAATACAATGTTTATGTAAAGTACCGGGATCACTATAGGATTTAATTCCAACAACTTGAAGAATGAATCAATAAAATTCACATTTTGAAGCAACAGTCAGGAAAGGTTACAGCATATTCATCTTTCTCTGTACTTTTAGGGAAAGCAACAGTCAGGAAAGGTTACAGCATATTTATCTTTCTCTGTACTTTTAGGGAAAGCAGCAGTCAGGAAAGGTTGCAGTATATTTATCTTTCTCTGTACTTTTAGGGAAAGCAACAGTCAGGAAAGGTTACAGCATATTTATCTTTCTCTGTACTTTTGGGGAAAGCAACAGTCAGGAAAGGTTACAGCATATTTATCTTTCTCTGTACTTTTAGGGAAAGCAACAGTCAGGAAAGGTTACAGCATATTTATCTTTCTTTGTACTTTTAGGGAAAGCAACAGTCAGGAAAGGTTACAGCATATTCACCTTTCTCTGTACTTTTAGGGAAAGCACTCTAATTGGTAATTGTAACTAGAACAATGACCAGGTCATCAAGGACCCCACAAGCATTATATTTTTATAGTTCTGTGACTTTCCTGGAGGTCAAGGACACTGAATTGCATTCACAAGTGAATTCCTAAGCTACCTAGGTACATATGCTACGCAATAATAACTCTAACACAATACACTTTATAAAACAAAATGATTAATATTTGAACATGCACACTAACTCGAGATAAAAATATACATCCATCAGCATATAATTCTAACAAAATAATCATTCCCATGTTTATAAATTCCCAAAATATTCTCAACATGATCCAATCAATTATTTCAGAGGGGGTGAGAAATGCTTTGCTGTTGAAAGTGTGCTTATTTTACATGCCATCTATTTTTTTGTTTGGAGGGTACAAGTTGCTGGGGGGGGGGGGGGTAATGTTTCAAATTCAGTTGTCTTGTGTACAAGCTTTTTTTCTAAATTTTTGGAACCCTGTCTACTTAATTGTAACATGTAAACTGTCCATTGAAAGACAATGCCTGTAATGCAGAAGCCAAAGTCAATAGATTGTAATCTCCATACCATTGCACTTAGAGTGTGGAAAGACATCAAAGATGCCAACTTTCCCTCATCATCAGGGTCAATCTCTGAAATTATCTGGAAAATTGACCAACTCATGGCGTGTGTCCCTTGTCAGAATTAGGGATTTGCTGCTATACTTTTTGTTAATTATATTGTGTCACTGATGGTCTGGACTCCTAGTCCCTGAAATGACACTTTGAGTGTTGACATCCTTGCACATTGCACATCTAACTATGAAAGGAAAAACTTCTGTTTAAAAACTTATGTTTCTTAATATCTTTTCCCTTTTCATTTATGACATAAATTATGGTACCATCATAAAAGCAAAGCAAGAGGAACCAATATTTACATCTCACTTTTCATTTTCTTGGTAAGGGTGACTGAATATCGCAAAAAATTTAGATCTGCCCTTTAAAATACTTTTACCTTGTGTGGCACTTGAATACTTTTTTATCTAAGGCCACATAAGAATACCCCGGTTTATTACAGCACCTGCAAGTTTTGGGGTTTTTTTCTGTGGCACAGATTTTTTTATTTGTAAATATTTGCAAAAATATCGCTGACAAAGCTTCAATTAATGCTTTGTGTGGTCTGTGCCGCTTGTACCCATCAAGAGAACTATCCCAGCAAGCACATAATATTTCAAAAAATTTTGTGCAATATTATTATAACAAAAAGTGTATGGTTTTAATACCATCAGAAAATAAAAAATTAATTACAAGTGTTATACACGTATAAGTATGCTTTTATAATATTGGGAAAATGTTTGAAAACATTATTATGATGTTATGCGGATATTAAGACAATAACATTTCTCTGAACTGTTGAAAAAATATTACTAATGCCATACACTTTTCCTGTTGTGACAACATTTGGCCAAATGTTGTTACAACATGATACTGATGTTATTTGCACTGCTTGGGATATTACAGTATTCTTGCGACATTCTGAATGAATAAACGACCTGTATGGACAAAAGGGACTTGGAGAAAGCTTAAATACGGTAAATCATTTGGCGGGAAGGGTAGGGGAAAAACTTCCTCCCTCATCACTTTTTTTGAAATCCACTGATGATAAACGGGGGTATTTTTTGTGTGGCCCACGTCCACTTTCGGAGACTGATGATAAACGGGGGTATTTTTTGTGTGGCCCACGTCCACTTTCGGAGATGACAAATTTCATTATGCCACATATATGACGGAAACGTTGTTCTCCCAAACCTTATGGAATCTTATTATCAGACAAGGCCACTTTTACTTTTGGGTGCGAGTACTCTAAATTACAGATTAATTAAGAAATTTCGGCAGTTAAAAATGAAAAACGCGCCCGTGCACGCGCACACACACCTCTGCCTGATGCGGAAGCGTAGAACTGGGGAGAGCTGCCTGCCCATTGTAATCTCCTTCTCACGGTAATGCGCTTGGTCCCATACCCGAATCAAGTCTCCCTGGTTTGCAGGGTACTGGTGGCTCTGTGAAAACGTCATAAAACAGCTTTTTGGCTCATTGTATACGCATTTTGGTAGCATTGACGAGGGGGTAAAAAAGACACAAGTAATGCAAATTTCAGTTCATTTCAGTAACTGTAAGGCTGTAGCACAAAAGCTATATGCACGTTGGGGGCCTAGAATGCAGAGTATTATGGAAAAATTTTCTTGGGTGGAATAAATGTTTTGTTGAAAAAAACTAACTTCAACTTTGCGTTTAAATAAAAGTACTGGTCTCAGAAATGTGTCCAAGGCATTCAGTGTCCAATGGCAATACCTCATGGTTTTGTGTTGTGTGCAGTTATTTGGTACTTACTGGAAGTTTTCACGCCCTTATTTTTAATTTGTCTGGAGAATGTCTCAATTAAATTAGCCATATATGCCTTTCTTTTCACCTTGTTTATTATACAACATAGTTTCATTTTCGCTTGTTCTGTTGGTGGCACAAAATAAGCCCACCAAAAATGTACATTTTAAAAAATTCGTTCAGCAACTTATATCCGAAACACTAAACTGAAAACCTCCGAGAAACGTCTTGCATATAGAAAGCTGAAATTTTTCAGGAACTTCTTGTGTACAGGCACAACACGCTTGCACTACGTCTAATTTCACTACTCAGCCTTAGGACTATGTTGAAAGTTTCCAGCTACACAAACACACATAGCCATGATGTACACAAAAAAATTTTTAACGCTAAAGTTAATCCTAACATAGTAACAACAGAAAAAAACACACACGTGGTTTTGTTGTTGCAAGTTATCATTTGGTGCTCACCCTTAGAAGTTGGTAAACTTGCTCAAATTTTCCCTCTTGCATTTTTCGTCGCAAAACTTTCAAGAGCTTGTGTCTTTTACTGCTTAGTGACACTGAAAGTTTTGTCTTTGTGCGGCAACTTTCATTTCTTAACCTGTTGTTTGACAGCAGGACATGCCCTTCGCATATGGCCAGTTCCTCGTGTCGGCTGGCTGGAGCGTCTGTGTTGCTGACTTGTTCTTGCCGAAGTCTTTTCTTGGGCGACTGAGAGTGGGAAATGGACACGTCTTCGTTGTGGTTTCCCTTCGTGGAGGCGTTGATAACCATGTCGGCACACATATTACATGTTTTAGGATATGTGTTACAGCGCGAACAATATTTTTCACACTATTTCTATGTAAGGTCGAACTAAGGCAAGTTCAAACTGCAAAGATCAGACAATCGTGTACATTTCACGGTCTTTCATAAGCCAGCTAGTGATTGCGTATGACAGGAACTGGGCTCCAAAGCTGTCGCACGGACCAGTCTCATTCGAAATTACAAAGGGAAATCCGCTGTTGCACTGTTGTATCACTATGTAAGTTGTAACGTAGGACAATTAATTCAGTTATTCTTTGATTGTCCATTCGTGCTGCTGTAAGCATCTTTAATCAAAATAAAATTCTATAAAGAAATACCATCGAAATACTCACTTAATCACATTCCACACCCCCTACCCAGAGATATGGATTCTTCGTAAAGAAATCCGGCCGACTTGATCCATGGCCTTTCCCCATCACCTATCAATTGAATCGAATTGAATAGACGAACCGGCAAGGCACAGGTGCGTGCTCGGGATGCAGTGTTATGATTTACAGAGGATGAATGAAAGAGCAACACCGAAGTCATGTGAGAGAACCATAGAGCCTCTTCACGAGCGACGCATGCAGCTTTCGAAACAGGACATGTCTGCTCCAGTTGTTTTGAAATTTGGCAGTCACATGTCCGTTGATTGGTTGTATTTTACACAACGATACATAATAGAATGTCATGCAAAATTGGTCTCAGCGAGCTGAACAAAGTCATAACGACCTTCCAGTGTTACCCTGTAATAACCCACTGATAACAAAAGCATGTCACATACGTCATGAAAAATGTATAAACTTGGTTTACTTGTTTGTAATTGTCCCTCAACCCATCTTGGTAGGAATTTCGATTTCTTCTTGGAATTGTTTAGAGGCTGGGCCGATACCACCTCTTGCAGTTGTGCGCCATTCCACATGTGAACACCTCTGTCAGAGACGAAAAATTAAACACATAACCATAGGAACTTGTATGTTTTAAAGGTTAGTTGGTTTAAACATATTTATTCAAAAAAGCGATCGGGAAACAGGCTCTGCCTATATAAATCCCTCTCGTGAAAAAAAAGAAATAAAAGAACAATACAAATGCTGTACAAAAGATAAAGGCGGGCCACAGGACACCACATTGACGTAACATCGACATGGACATACATACAAAAAGATCAGACATCACAATTACAGGACAGACAGAAGTATGCATTATTAGAATACAATACTGTCGAGGCCAGCCAACACTGTTCACATGAATACTGCTCGCGGAAAAAAAAAAGTACCGGCCCGCACGTGAACCACCAGGAGTCACAAGCAAAGCTTGTTCGTCAACCTGGGTGGAAAACGTACGGGCCTCAGTTGAATCTGCCAGAATTTAAGATATATGTGTGGGTACTGTCAAAAATAATTTTGTTTACTGCCTTTGAACACTTGGGATTTCCAAACATAAGAGTTTGTAGTGTGAAAGGAGCCAATACTATGATATTTTGGTGCAATAAATTCCGCTTAGTCGTGTATTTGGTACACTAAAAAAAGTAATGAAATGAATTTTCTATTTCGGCACCACAAGAACAAGCAGGAGAAGTTACTATACCAATTTTATGCATATCGTGGTTCAACTGGCTGCAGCCCATCCTAATTTTTGCATGTAGAATATTGGCTTTCCTATTACCAATGTAAAACAACTCATTTGTCTTTGGTCTCCCTTTATCCAATTTACGCTTAAAAGTATCTATATCTTCAGAATTTCGAACACTGGATGGGAGTAAGTTCCATTGGCGAATCGTTGCGGGAAAAAAAGAATTATTGTAAGTATTAGTTTTTGTACGAACCTGGCTTATGTTCTGTCTGGATCTCACATTATATGCATTTCTGTTGGATACATTTTCCGGAATCAAATCGTGTAAATATGCAGGTGTATGTCCATTAATAATTTTATAAAGAAGTATGAGTCGGTGTTTTTCTCTACGCTTAGAGAGAGTCTCCCATCCAGTTTCATTGTACAGGAATGCATGACTTGTTCGACAAGACGCGCCCGTCACTGCGCGGGCTGCAGCCAGTTGAACATCTTCTAGAAGGTCTGCATCAAATTTCGTGCACCCTCCCCACACAACATCACCATACTCTAAAATAGGCCTAATGTAGGTGAAATAAATCAATTCTACTGTGCGTCTACTGAGCTTATGTTGTAAAAATTTCATTACTCCAATTAATTTCCTTGCTTTGCAGACAACATAATTTATATGAGGTGACCATAACAAATCTGCACTAAAAATAAGATCTAAATGTTTGTGTTGTTTTACATCTTCAAGTGTAGTACCCTGAAATAGAGCATGGGGATGATGTGGAGGCTGTCGCTTCTTACTAATAATCATTGACTTGGTTTTGGAGCTATTGAATGTAACTAGCCATTGCTTAGACCAATTCTCGATGTGTTTAAGATCATCATTCATGGTGACAGCAGAGCCAGTGGGATCGTCAATGGTGATGTACAAAGTTACATCGTCGGCATAGAGCCTTATGTTAGAAGTTACAATGTCAACGATATCGTTAACGTAAATAAGAAATAAGAGAGGCCCAAGAACTGAGCCCTGGGGGACCCTGCTTCTACTTTACCCCAATTTGAAAACTCTCCATGCGTCACAACCCTCTGTTGACGATCGTTCAAGTAACTACTAAACTAATTAAGCAGAGCTCCGGAGATACCTAACTTTGATAGTTTGTGTATAAAGCAGGATGATACACCTTATCAAAAGCTTTGGTGACGTCACAAAAGACGACTCTTACTTCTTTCTGCATGTCGATAGCTTTCGCAAACTCATTATACAAGAAAACAAGCTGGTTGATAGTACCATCCCCAGGCATAAAACCAGATTGTTTATCAGTTAAGGCAAAGTTATCCCTCAAGAAATTAAACACATACTTGAAAACTACACGCTCAAAAACCTTTGATACACAACTTAATAAAGATATTGGTCGATAGTTACTACAGAGACTGGCATCACCACCTTTTGGGATTGGGGTTACATTTGCCTTTTTCCAATCGGAAGGGAACAAACTTTTGTTGAGGGATGATTTGAATAGTCTCGTAAGCGAAGGAGCAATTGAAGGAGCAGCCTCCTTGAGTAAGACTTGGCTAACACCGTCATGGCCGGTAGCCTTGCTAACATCAAGTGAAGCAAGTATCGAATAAACTTCATCATCATCAAAGGATATACTTTGCAGCGTGTTATTATTATCTGAAATAAGCGTTGTGGATGATGCCCGGAAAGAAGTGTCATCAACCTGACTTTGTTTTAAGAAAAAAGAATTCATAGCTTCAGCTTTAGACTTGTTGTCAGATAAAACAACGTTCTCAACCAATAAATGATTATCAACAATTTGCTTTCCCTTTATAAACTAGTTAACTGTCTTCCACCAGCCTTTACCTTTCTTTTTTGAGCAGTTAATCGAGTCAAACTGACGTTTAAAGTAGTCTTCTTCGGCAGCTCTCAAGTCACTAATGTATGCATTCCTTAATTGCCGAAAATAGCGCCAAAGATTTGTCTTATTAGAAGTTCTACAATTCTTCGCTTTTTTGTGAATTCTATCAACCTTTCCAGGGCTGGGCAACCTGTCGCAAATTCGCAAAAAAATGCGACACAAAGGTTCAAAATTGCGACAAAACATTTTGCGACAAAGTTGCGAATGTTAAAAAAAAACGCATTTGATACTGGCATTCCAGGAGCCATTTCCGAGTCAGTGTCCATATTGCCATTCCTAGTTCCGCTTTGCAGTTTACATTTTACATGTACCGACCGAAACCGGAACTTGCAGTTTTTCAAGTTGGCAAATTCAAACGGGAGCACAATGTGGAACAAGCCAGCAAAACTTTAAAAGATGGCAAAGAAACAAGTTTCTATTCACTCATTTTTTAGCAGGCATGTAAATTTAACTGTAGATTAGTCATAGATTGCATGTAATTCGTTTAGAAAGAGCTGGCAATTTTCTGTAATGAGCGATGTATAGCATGAGAATTGTACTACAGTTTACTCTGATTATTTGATGCATTGTTGTTGTGTAGATTTTTTAAGTCGGCCTTTTTTAAATTTCAGGGACGTTGGGTGCTTTAACTTAGCTATAATTAAGAATAATCATGAATTTTAAGAATAAGATCACAGGGTTGTCCCCAAGAAAAAAAAATTATAGCTTTACTTTATATCAATGCTCGGAACTTCAGCTCTGTTCCAGTTGCTCCTTCATGTTATTTTGGGCCTAAAAACAACAATTTTGCCTTATTTTTGACATAATATAGCTTTATGGGAAGCTTTTAAAGCTTAATGGTCATTCTCCGGGGGGGGGGATTTCGAAACACCACCCCCCACCCCCCCAAAAAAAATTCTCCCACCAAAGATGAGGTTTTGCTACAAGAGGTTTCAGCTTTGCTACAAGGATTCTGGTTGTGCCCAGCCCTGCTTTCGTTTCATAGCACGAAGACGACTTGTGTACCAAGGTGCATCATCCTGCCTTACAGTTATAGTTCTATTTGGTATACACTGCCTAGCAATATTTAGAAAAGTGCTGGTCCATAACTTACACATTTCATCAATGTCGTCCGTTTCGAAACAGGGGTCCCAGTTAACAGTATTCAATGTATTCCTGAATTCGTCGAAATCTGCCTTAGAATAAATCCAAACAAACCTTTCGAAAGAATCGTTTCTTTTATGCCTAAACAATAAATGAGCTGTAACTGTGCAATGGTCGTTGTCCGCGACAGGAGGGAGAATCGATGTGTGACGAACAAAATTTGGAATATTAGTAATGATTTGATCCAAGCAAGTAGCTGTTTGTTCAGTTATCCTTGTTGGATCATGTATATGTAATGTAAGAAGATTAGAACTACAGAAAGAACTAAGTTTTCTACCATTGTTTGTCGATGGGTCGGCATTGAGATCTCCCATCATGACAATCTTGCCATTGGAGGCGCTACTGGCAAGATCGTAACTTGCCTGCAAATCATTCCAAAAGGACACTGGTGCACTTGGTGGTCTGTATACAACACCAAGCAGAAATTTGTTGTTATGCAAACGAACCTCGACCCACATAAGTTCGAGACCCGGAATTTCAAGGTCCATGCGTCTTTCAACACGCAGGGCACGTGAGACATATACAGCAACTCCACCTCCGATCCCACTGGCTCTATCTAACCGCAAAATAGAATGAAAACCAGGCAAAAAATAATCGTCATCTCGATGTTGAGCAGACAAAAATGTTTCCGTTAATACAACAATATCGTAAGAATGTGCAATGGACGTTTTTATGCACCGTAGCTTATTCTGCGAAAGACTGCGTATATTCATATGACACAAGGAGAGATCGTTATAAGTATTAAGATTCGGCCCTGGGTTGGGATGCACGTCACCCGACAGAAGCAGAAGCAGACTTGCCATCAATGTCAGTGTATCATCAACAACTTCCATAACATCGTTCATTTTCAAAATAAAAATGATATGAAATATTTCAACCTGGCGTTGACAATGAAGGAGGATGGCATTTATAATTACAATAGACATAGTAATTAACATTGTAACATAAAAGCATATCAGGATACAGTAAAATACATACAACAGATGATCTGTATCGCACACATACGTGGTGCTACTTACAATCCATATCATGTCAGTTTTACTCAACGAGTGAGTACTAGAAGAAAAAATACATTGACATGCGGGCACAATAATAATATTTTGTAAAGTTTTTAAAACCACAACACAAACTCTTTCCGTCGATATTTTATGCACGAGTAGTCTAAGGACGCAGAATCCCACATGACCCATCACTCTATAATACAAATATGGCGAAAAAACATATGACCATTGAATGCAGGAATTGGAGAACATTACATTTTGTTTCTCGAAAGATAATATCAAGTTGTTCCCGTATCGAAGGCCAAAGACAATATATAGTGTGTAGATAAGCAAAAATGAAACCATTTACTAGGCATCTTTATGGCAATGAACATAATAAATGTGCACACATATCTGTGCAGTTTTTGATTAACAAAGATTACATGATGAAGCATATATGTCAGACGTGTCTTTAACATCAAGTATACCGCGAGCACCCAATTGGCAGAGAGGTAAATAAGCCAATTTTGCCCATACACTAGAAATGGCCACTTGGTGAAAGAAATGCAGCATATCAGCGTAG
>OZ026613.1:94639795-94666795 GCA_964020975.1 Hermodice carunculata | reverse complement strand
CCGCACAATTGTACACGACCGAGTATTGAAGAATATTGGTTTGTTGTGTTAGATGCACTGCACGTTTTATAGCAAAATACAAGATCTGTAACAGAAAAGGTACTATAGCAAAACCTATAAGCACAAAGAACAGGTTGCTGGCTGAATAAATTTCACTATAAAGTGTGGTTGACATGTAAATAATGCAACAATATTGTGGAGAAAATCTTAGTGCACACTATGAGACAAAGAGGAAAACATAAAACACAGAAATACATGTAACATCAGTGCAAAGGTTAGTTGATTGAATGGGCAGCACAAATTAGAAAGTTGATGTTTAGGGTGGTTAGAAATGATATCTGAAAACCAAAATGTTAAATGTCATTTTCGAATAGTGCCTTTAGCTCCAAAAGTGCGCCACATTTGCTACATGAAAGCGCGTGAATTTTCCCCGATTTTGACCTGAAGTGGGGGAATTGTTGGTGACGTCACAAACACAACCCGCGGGCTAGGGTGAATGTGGCCAAGAGTCATACAGATCCAATGGAATACTGTGATTCCGGAGATTCTGAATTAGGTTTTTCATGTACGTGGTCTGATGAGGATGAAGAAGAATTAATAAGAAAAGCTGTAGCAGCAGAGGAAAAGATTATTCAGCCTTGCAGACATGAGCCGCTCGCCCAGAACCCTGCCGTCACTAGCACTGCAGGAAGTGCAGCTGTGGGACAGCCAGACCACCCCAACTTGCCGTCTGGGCAATGATAATTCGCTGCAAAAGAGATATTTCCTATTTAGAAAAATACTGGACTTCATTTAACAAGAAGAAGTATGCATGCAATAAATTTGAATTTGCGTTAGGATGGGCCTGGTCTTGTAGTGTTTCAAATTCTAGCATTCAAGTTCAAAGAAACAGATACGGCCTATGCCTACGGTATGTAAAAGTCTGTACAAACAGTTAATTTTCCCTTCCCATCTGTATGGATGATTAAATATAAGTTTGCATTTATGAATGGCTTTCAATATCAAACCTCCTACCTCGCGACGCGTGGAGGGCAGTAATTTACGTTTCCCCGTGTGCATCATTACATGGGCTTATGATCCTTTATTTCAGATCGTGTCCATTAAATAACTCTGGTAAATATTTTCGTCTGACTTATTTTGGGTCCATATTAACGACAAAAATACGAGATGAGATTTTTACACCCCGTTATTAATTATAAGCCATGCTTTCAGAGCGGCATTTATGATTTTGTACTACCTTTTTTAAAAATGTTTTTAAGAGTGTACCATTACGAGTACGAATAAAGATATATCTATATATATATATATATATATATATATATATATATATATATATATATATATATATATATATATATATATATATATATATATATATATATATATGTATATGTGTGTGTGTGTGTGTGTGTGTGTGTGTGTGTAACAAACAGTACACATGACTTAAAGAGACCCGAGACCAGCCGCCCAGTGGCCTTGGCAGCTGCGTGAATGAGGCGTGAAAGTGGTAGCTACATGTAACAAGTGTTATCTGGTTATCGGATAATTATAAACACCTCGCAATACAGGGTAGTAATCGGACATACACATTGCAGTGGCTAGCTAACTCAACCCAAGGACCCGTCACAGACTGTTCATGTCATAGACATGGGGATGGCACAAGATCTGTCCTTGTTTGTCCATATTTTCCACCCATCTTGTCTCTATCAATTGAATCAAAGTCGTTGAACATACTAACGCTTTGTTACAATGCAATACTTTGAAACAACATGGATTCACGCGCTGCATAATTTCGGGTCTTTGGGGAATGTGAACAAGCTAAATGTTGTAGACCTTGCATTGCTACAATTAGCAGTAACACAAAGACTCATCCTGGACGGGAACAGGGACGAAAATTAATATTTCCGCATGTATTTTTAATCCTGTTGATGAATTGACACTTGACAGCCATAACTCGCTAGTGCGGAGTCTTCCATGTCAGCAAGCGGTGTTGCGTTCGTGACGTCACCAACCTTTCGCCCCTTGACGGTGTCAGAAATGAAAGGAAAGCGGCGATTGAAGGCGCAGTGAGTTTTGGGGTTTTATGAAAATATGAAGAAAAGTATTATTTCGCATCCAAAATCTTTTTAAAGTGCACCGTATGGTTAGAATAACCCATGAGTCACCCGTGTATCCAATTTGAAACATGCTCAATCAATCTAACCTTTAAAGAGTCCTATCTTTAAATTTTCTGTGGCCATGCAAAGAATTTATCAGGACTGATCTTATGGATAGAGATAATCTGTATAATTAAACAACCGTAAAAAGAAATTAGAAAATTCATTATAGTCATCATGATTGCAGTTATTGAGAATGGATATCAAGGTAACCTTTCAAGAGAGGTTCATATAGGGCCTGGCCCTGTTCCTCAATTGCATGAATAAAATATGTTTAAAACAAAATATCAAGGTGAGAAGATAAGCATTTTAGGAAGTATCATAATATATAACCTGAAGCCTGACTTACTAAGATGTCCTTAATTTCATTTTTAAATCCTGACACTTTTTGCAACCGAAGTGCAATTCGAAACATTTGAGGCTTTCATACAGATCTTTTAAGATTTTTGTGGCCCAATAATGAAGGCAGTTTTTTAACTGCTGCTCCTCCTTGACTCGAGTAATGACAAAATTTTTGAGAGAGAACAAAGTTGAAGTTGCTAGTAGGAGTAGAACTGCATTGTTTATTTTAAAACAAAAAGGAAAAAGAAAGAGTGGAACTCATCACTACATCAGGGGCATATCTAGGATTTGTTGGGGGGGGGGGGGTGGAGGAAGGAGGGCAGGTTGCCTTCAAAGCAGAGCCAAGCTGCGTATTTTGTCTATTCCGCTGGCAAGTAACAGGGAACGTGTTCTACTTTGCAAGCAAGAGGGCAGGAAGAGGATACTGAAGTTGGAAGCGGGAGCGGGAACCGGACACGCTTTAGTTTAGAAGAGGCGGAACCCCCTAAACTCGCAGGTTTTATGCCTTTCTGGAGGTCAAGAACAGTATTTTCTGGCCTCAGAATTGTCGTCACTGTGAGTGTAAATTCTTTGCATTAGGCCTATTCTTTCTGCGGTCATGAAAACAAGTTCATGTGAAATACATATATAGCTCTCTGTCATTAAAACCGTCTGCTGTTAGACGTTAGCTATAGTATTGACGTCTGGGGTCGAATTTTTCCATTTCTTCTCTTTTCTTTACTTACCCCACCCCCACCCACCCCATCCCTTTTGTTTGTTTTGTTTTGCAACTGGGAAGGGGGCGGGGCAGCGTTCGCTCCTAGTGCTGCCCACCCAACCCCACGAATCCGCACCTGATAATTGAGCGTCATTTTAGAAGCTGTCAGTCTTGAATTATCCAACCATCTTCGGTTCAGCTGCACCAATATGACTCTTTGGGTGCTTTTGTAACATAAAACGCTCCAGTTTATTGAGACATACTTGGAATATTTTTGGTATTTGTTTGGAAATAAATTGAAGGAACTGACTGTAGATACAATTAGCAAGTGGATTGAGCTGTGATAATTTTGTAGATTATATGACAATTTGACAGCATCGCACTGAGGGCAAACTAGGACCAGGTGATGGAGTGAACATAAACCTTACCATCTTCTTTAGTGTGGTATTGGCCAATATGATATGGGACTGGGTAATATTGTAAAGGAAAGACGTTACTTTTGTCGGGGATATACCTCTCGTTGAAAGTCATTTTCAAACCGGTAACTCTGAGAACATTATTGCAGCATTCAAAGCAGTCTTTTTCAAGAAGTGGAGGAGTCTAATGGATGTAAGTCATGCTTAACCCTCGCCAC
The DNA here is from genome assembly GCA_964020975.1 of Hermodice carunculata. NCBI lineage: Eukaryota > Metazoa > Annelida > Polychaeta > Eunicida > Amphinomidae > Hermodice > Hermodice carunculata. Next base: position 94,662,966 of record OZ026613.1, on the reverse strand, counting down.
CTTTTAGTGTACAACGGACAGTGTAATCACATCTTTGTATTTATAGTTTATATATGCATTTTATCTGTGATGTTATGTGTGCACTTTTAGTCTGCAATCAACTTTATCTCATCTTGGCATTGTCTGTGCCTGGCTAAGCGATGTGCAGTGTAGACTTGCACAAGTCCCTGGTGCATGTCCCTATTTTCCCATCCCGCGGTCCCACCCAGAAGTGCGATACATTTTCCCCTCCACAAAGTTAACTGAATAATATTATGCCAACTACACGGTGTTATTAAGTAGGTCCTACTATTATTTTTTTTTTTTAACTTGTCGACACTGCCGCCGTGTCGGTTTCAACAGTAGCAGCTATTGAGTCCTGGTCAGTTCTAATCCCATTATCATTGCGAGTGGAAAGTGGCCTTCGATGAATGCATGGCTAGTCACTGGCCACTCAAGCGAGACAAAGCTGACCGTCTCCCTCCGGTTGCCGACACTGGACGCGCTCTGCCTGACGCGGATGCACTGCAATTAATCCTTCATTACACAGTAGCTCAATTAACAGCTTCTGAAGAGGAGTGCGTTATGACCGCTCGCTTGTCTGTGCGATAAGAAACAGAGTGCAGACCGCCCGGCGCTAATCATTCTGGAGTCAATGTTATCTGGTTATATACACGTTCCACGCCAATCAGCTAGGTAAAGCTACGACGTGTGTTTACTTAAAATTTAATTTGGCAATGAATTTGATTTTAAATAAAATACAGAAGACAGTCCAGTGAGACTTGAGCAAGTCTATGTGCAGTGGAATATGATCTTAATGTTATCCCAGCTCCATTCTTATGTGATCACCTCTTGTTCTCTCTGTCACAGACTAAACTTCTCGGAATATTATCTGTGTAAGCATTGCTTGGATTAAATAACTTTGTTCAGTGTCTTGTAGCATCAAGCAATATGCCATATGGTGTGGCGCAGCATAATTTGCGACACACATTGTGAGTATAGTGCTGCCAAACAATACGTTTCATTCCAGAATAATAATGTCATCTTGAATTGAGATGACACCTTAAGTGGCAGAGCCAGGCGAAGAAATCCAATATTTTTGGTTTGGGAACCACCCGTTGGCTTATTGCTGGTCCGTGCACATGATGTTACTTTAGCAGGTCTACCCCGCTACTCGCCGCACCGAAACGTTTTGTTCAATTCTTAGTCCGACCTAGCTAATATCTTCTAGTGGGGATTCTCAGCCTATCTGTTCGAAGAACCCACACCACAGGTTTAATTATAATTTGGTTGACATTTTATACATTTAAACTAAATTCCACTAGGTGGTGTTGTTTAATATTAACGTCTTTCCCAACTGTCAAATAATACAAAGATGTAACGTGGAACAATTAAAATTCCGATAGGCCAAGGCAAAGCCTCGCACTTTCTGTAGAGGGTGAAAGAAGCCAATAACTTGACAGATGATGAATCTGACACGCACTGATTCTATAAATCACTTTCCCTTATTTTACTTAAACGGATTTTTGTCATCTAATGTACTTTATATGTCATGATAATAACTTTATTTTATTATACCATCCCAGTCCCGGTGAGATATTTGAGCCACGATACTGAGTCATGCAGTGACTCTGGTTAAACTAAGAGTACTAGAAATATATATATATATATATATATATATATATATATATATATATATATATATATATATATATATATATATATATATATATATATATATATATATATATATATATATATATATATATATATATATAACTCTCTCGTTAATCAAGATAAAACACCGACTGTACTGCTCGGTGCCAGAGGAACAGTTAAATGAGTCCCAACTAAAATAAACATTCGCTAATGCTGTATAATTTACATGCTCTGCTCGGCAGTCAGCCCTAAAGACTTGATTTCTTGGGGGGGGGGGGGTGGTATTATTATTATTATTATTATTATTATTATTATTATTATTATTATTATTATTATTATTATTATTATTATTATTATTATTATTATTATTATTATTATCATTATTATCAGCAGCAGCAGCATTATCATTATTACTCCGTCAAAATCATGTTGTGCAAATAGTTTGACAGATTGAAATAGTGATTTTATTCCCATGCATACAATACTGGAGCACTTGTTCCTTTGTATGACCCGTGGTACGCTTGGCACAATATTTTACTGGGATAAAATGTCTGTGCTTCTTTGAATGTGACAAGAAATCTGTTACTGGATGTTGCATTGAGGACCAACGAGATACTCCATGCGGCAGAAAATGCGAGATATACCGGAAAACAGATCACCAACACAAATTTTAAATTAAGAACATGTCAGCTTAAAGCTTGGTTTTATAGAGTTGTAATTACACATACTATCACCAGTTTCACTACTGACTTAAATCATGTTAACTCCAATGGTAATGGTTATACATGTGTGCGTGTGTCGATAAACCCAAGGTAAGATACCTTCTAAATGGGATTTGAATAAAATGAATGACTGAGGAACTTTTAAAGAAGAAATCACGCCCCACTTGTCTTATTGGAATTGAACGCATTTTTAAAAGTGCCAACGAGGCTTGGGCTACATGCAAGGCTATCGTAACAAAGGTTGGTGAGCGCAATGTTGGTAAGAAAACATAAAAAGGTCACTGGGGTCGTTACTAGGACGCTGAAGCAGCGAAACTGATAAAAGGCAGAAAAATGGCCAACAGGTTTTTTCAGGCACTGGTCACGCATAGGCGTCTGTAGCACTGACCTGGTGCATGAGCTCCGGGATGAATATTTAAGAAGAAAACACATTATTCAAGATAAAACTGATAAAGCAAATATGTTTGAAAGGAAGATTACCCTAAGCTCATGAAAAGGTTCAAAAACACCGGAGCTCACTGGCGCATGCTCAAGAGACTGAATGAATAGAATAATTACCCTTAGAGAACAGCCAATCCAAATGACAATTCTCGGTCAATAGACCCAGCCACCCACCCCCAAAAATCGCACTTTGGGTGAATATTGGCAGAGTAATGAACAGAGAAGCAGCCATGATGTTTTCGTTTTCCGAGCTGTTAAAGGACAAGGTAGACGAATTACAAAGCTCATAGGTGACCTCAGTGGCCTTACTGGTATTAAGGTAGATTTTGGAAAGGTCAAAAACTCTGTTGTGGTAAAGCGTATGGAGTGGACAATATCCCAAACGAGTTCCTTAAGTATGGTGGGCACAGCATGATATGTTCCTTAGTCAATCTATTTTAATTTTGCAAAGTAATGGAAAGTTTTCCGGAAGAGTGGTCTGGGGGAATGGTAAAACCCCTTCATAAAGATGGATCGATAGAAGTGCTAAGTAAATACCGTGGTATCACGTTATAACTTCATGCGTGTATGAATTATTTGCATCCGTGATTGAAGAGCAATTTATGGAATTTTTAGAAAAAGATGGGGTGCTCAATGAAATGCATGGGGCCTACCGAAAGGGGCGAAGGCTTGAGGACCAATACTTTAGCTTGAAAGTTTTATGTAACATAAGGAAACAACAGAAATTAAAAACGTGGTTGGCATTTCTCGACATATCTAAAGCCTTCGACACAGTAAATTGGGACATGCTACTTTTGAGACTGTGGGATAAAGGTATTCAAGGGAAGGCTTGGCGCCTCATTAAAAACCTGGATAGCCAAGTGCCTAACAAATTTATACTCGGCCCGTTTGAATCTTCCCGGTTGAGGTAGCACACGGGGTTTAACAGGGTTGTATTTTGTCGCCAACCCAGTTCTCTCTGGTTGTGCAAGATTTGGTTGATATGCTTAATCATAAGAAGCTTGACATTCCTTTCAATGGTACTAAACCTGAGTGCCTACTTCACGCAGATAATGTGGTACTTATATGTGAAAGTGAAGAGAACATGAGAAAATGTTGAATGTTTCATTTATGATCAAATGAGTTATGTCATTTAATTTTGATAAGCAAAAATTAATGACCATTGGTAAGCGTTATAACGCTGACTGAAAATGGATGTTAGGAAACTCTCCCATATATGAGTGTACGACCTACCAATACCTTGGTATACTATTTTCTCAATCTCTCTCTGATCTACTTCATATCAAAATGCTACTAAAAACAAAGGCATCCCGTCTACGAGGCTACCTGTGTGACATTCTGTCAGCCCATAAAAATATTAACAGAACCTCATTTGGTAATATTATCTGGAAAAGCATCATTGCACCGTCTATTTGGCATGGGTGGGCTGTATGGGTTAATAATAATAATGAAAGTAAAGTGTTAATAAAGTCCATACAGTCCATACCATAGAGCATGGCGTAGGTTATAATGGCATGGCGTACGGTCAACACCCGCTGTCACGGCAGTCTTGGGATAATTTGGATGGTAACCGCTTAAATGAGTTTCAGACCGAACGATGAAAAAGTACTATCACAGACTTAATTATGATTTGTCAGACAGCAGATTGTGAAAACAAGTTTGAAGTGAACTTTTAAGAACGTGTGCAGGTGAAGGAAAATCACCCTGGCCTTATTTTCACAAAATTCCTCAAAGTTTGATTAATGTGGGTATGGACCGTGCGTTCACATGGAAACATATGATGGCTGGTTGCTGCCCTATCTGAAACTTAGTTTGGAAAGTTGCAAGTCAGAATTCTACCAAGATATTGATGATAAAGAATCTCTACACTGGCTTCGGCTAATGAAAAGCTCCCATTTTGGCAGTAAGTACCTTCATGATATTGTAAGCTTCAATGAAGTCAGTTAAACCTTTTGACAACGATCGGTTGTCTCGGATTAAATGAAGACCCACAGGATTGGGTATAGCCAAAGAAATCTAGGATTTCTGCAAGGAAGTGAAAGAAGATCTTCCTCATTTTATGTTTATATGTGACAAACTGATCCACATAAGAACAATTATGTGTTAATGTTGGAAAATTCACTAAAGGATTACGTTATGGAGCACGTGTGTTACCAGTATATGGGTTCGTCTCTGACAACAAAACTTTGTTTTCTCTTTGACGAAGAAGCATTTTCTTATAGGAATAATGGGTCCCTATTTGACCAGATTTGCAAATAGTTTCTCACTGAAACATGGTGGTGTGGGTGGGAGTCACTTGGTGACCCGCTAGATCCGAACTGATTCTTACCTCTTATGTAAACTAGACTTTTCCCTTGGTGTGTTTGCTTTTAGATTTTATTACTCATAAATGTACTTTTGACGCATCGTGGGTTATACCTTGCCCATTGTGCCCCGATGTAAAGGCGTATTATTATTATTATTATTATTATTATTATTATTATTATTATTATTATTATTATTATTATTATTATTATTATTATTATTATTATTATTATTATTATTATTATTATTATTATTAGCAATGGGGACGCATTAATAAGTGAACATGTAAGTAATGACAACTTGATTAAAACCATACTATTGCCCATACCTAGATTTTTCTAGTGACTTTTTGTATCCTTCTAGAAATCAACAGTTATTCTACCAACTAGGTGCAACCAATCATGACAGGTCAATACCTGTTTAATCATAACCAAACCAGTATTTCCAAATTAGGCTACTTAATGGTGGGAAACCCAACTACATGTATTATGACTCAAAATAGTTGGCTGATCAGTACTTTTTTTTTTTTTTTTTTTTTACAATTAACAAAAGGAAATATTTATTTCAACACATTGGTCATGCACAACAATCCTGCATGCTTGTACTGACGTGAGTTTCAGGGAGTCAGCTTACTGAAAAAACAACTCACATTTGAAGCATTGCAGGTCATACCCTGCCCATGGTGCCCCAGTGTAAAGGGAAAGTATCAGCAATAAATTGTGACTTTCTTTTCTGTTGAATAAAATTCAATCTTTAATTGAGAAATCTGCATTATTGTGTAACTTCTACATTGAATTTCTGCATTTAATATTTCTAATTTAATTAGTACTTTCGTTGGGTAATCAATACAATAAATACATTCAATGAATATTTAGTACAGTATAAAAACATATTAACACAATACCAAAATAACTGTGCATTATAGGTACTTAAAATGCAGTAAATTGGTAACATACACCCCACTTAAGATAATGCATCCTTGCAGCATACAAATTAATTGGTAACATTACTTTTGCTAACATGTAACTATGATGGGGAAAGACCAAAAACTGCTGAATGCTACTAGAAGAGAAGGAAAAGGTTAACATAATATTTACAACTCCAAATCTAAGTCAAATGTGAGACAGTGCCAGGGCAAATTTCTATAGACGTGACCAGAAAAATAATTGACATAATCCACAGTCCGCAAGGAGGTAAGCCATGGCTGCCAGAGAAGGTCAACTTGAATGGACTGACAAAAAAATGTACAGGAAGCTTATAAGTCCTTTGTCCATGAGCATAACTCAGAGAACAGGTACAAATGTCAACACAGAGTGTTCTTGATTGCATGAAGAAACCTTCTGAAAAAACATGGAGTTGTCATTAGTGATTCAAATATGTACAGAACCAGACTAACGAAAACATGAGGTCCAGAAGACAAATGCACAAAATGTTTACATCCATTGCAGAACTGAGCAGTCCACTTACTATGAATATGAGACACCTGACAATCATTCTGTACACTGGACTACCAGTAAAGAATCATTGGTTTGCTTCACCAATAGTGTTGCAGTGTTGGGATTGGCCTCGTGTCAGTGTATCATGCACAACAATGAGTAAACTGTAGCATTTTTTGTACCCACATGGCTCCAGCTTGTATGACTCTGGCTTGAAGTCACACATCATGGCCAGATCCACCCATATGGCTCCAGCTTGTACGACTCTGGCTTGAAGTCACACATCATGGCCAGATCCACCGATATGGCTCCAGCTTGTATGACTCTGGCTTGAAGTCACACATCATGGCCAGATCCACCCATATGGCTCCAGCTTGTATGACTCTGGCTTGAAGTCTCATATCAAAGATGTTCCTAAGAGCGACAGAAACAACAGGAAGCCAAGTTTAAAGATGGCTTTCGAGCACATGACTACAATATAGGGGTAAATCCAAAATTGGGTTGACCATTGCAACCAAGATGGAAACTGACAGGAACCAGCAAAAAACTGAAAGTATAGTGTGAGTTTTATTAGATATATGAAAATACAAAAACTGTTTGTTTTGTGTTTTAATATCGTCTGGCCAACTTATTTAAATTTGAAATAAGCTACTGATAATTTTAACTGTCAGAACACACAAAAGCAAGAAAAAATTCTGGTTTTGATAATGGTAGAAGAAAAAGTTACATGTTACCCCAAATGCACATAAGAATGGCAATGTGTAAAACCAACAATGTGAAGCAACGAAAAATTAATATACTCCTACTAAAACTAAGGAGACACTACTACAGTAGGTCCTCCTTTGAAAGACCACTCCTTTGGAAGACCACCTCCTTTGAGAGACCACAGTTGTCAGGCCTTTCTGTAGTACTTTTCATGTTATTTATACCTCCTTTGAGGGACCACCTGCTGCATGTGACTGCCTTTTGGGTGGCGCTAGGGGCGGTCTCTCAAAGGAGGGACTCCTGTATTGGCACAGCATTTGGGCATAATGACAAAGGTAAGTGTGGAGATTATGTGTGGTCTGTGATACCAGTAGATTGTACCAATCTTTTAAGATAGTGTTGTCTTGAAAAGGACCATTTTCCACTTGAAGGCATGTCTTTGTGGATTATTAGCAATTGTGCCCTCTGTATTTTTGCAGAAGGCAGAATTTTTACTCTCCTGGGCACACTGTGCACCAGTTTGGCCGTGTGTGCTTGTCGGATGAGATTCCACTGTTCATGGAGGCACTGTGTCAGAAAGTGTCAAGTGTGGCTGGAGAATCACTACACTGGTTTGGAGTTTGGTCACCCAACGCATCCTGCAGATGCTCAACTGGTGACAGACCTCGTGAGCTAGCAGGCCCAGGCAGGACATGGATGAAAGCTCCTATAGACCTCAATGCTGGATGATTGCCAAATTCGGAACTTGATCTTATTCCCTGGGCAATCTTTTGTACTGCACTTGATGTAGCATCAATTGGTGTTGCTTGACCACATTGCATAAAATTACAGTGTTGCATCCAATTCCATATTAAACATTGTATTTAACATACTCCATGATTCAACCAAAGGAAGCATTTTCTTTTTAGCAGAAGTGTATGTTTCACTATATTCAAGATGTTTGCTAAAAGTTCAACTACTGCATGGTTTGAGAAATGTAATTCCCAAAATGGCTACTCAGGGCAATCTCCATATAATACCCTGGGTACAAGATAGCACCACAGTGTGCGACTGAAAATGCTCAATTTGGCCAATGTAGTCAATATTTAGGTGCTCTGTCCTGGATTTATGCCTAATGGTGAAGTCATATCCCTGTATAATCATGAAACATCTGGCTATTTGGCCTTGAAGCTCTTTCTAACCCAATAAACATTTGAGTGATTTATGTTCTCTGACTTAAATTTTCTGCCATATAATTACTGAACAAACAGCATGAAGGCCAAAAGAACAGCCAGCAGTTTTTTTTCTGCTGTACTGTAATTTTAATAATTATAACTCTCTCTTTGCCTGCATCTATGACCTGGACCAACATCATCCCAGTACAAAGGTCACTTCCATTAGTGTATAGAATGAATGGTTTTGTGGTTTCTGCAAAATCTGATGTGCCCAAATGGGCCAAAAACATAATATATTTTTAAGATTGTCAAAAACTGTTAGATACTGGTCAGTACAATCAAATGGTGTATTTTTTTCAATGAAGCACACAGTGTGTTTGCAATTTTTTAAGGTTCCGCCCCATGGTAGGATCCTTTATTGCATTTGTGTCTTTTTGCCCAGAACAACTTCCTATTAGTCATTACCCTATTCCGTAGTCCGACCTCTTTACTCTCCATAAGCTAACCTGTCCCTATCTAACCTACACACATATGGAAGTACTATTGTCCATATTGCACACGTTCCACTGTAAAAAATTTGACATTGGCTGTATTAGCCCAAATAAATTAAAAGGTCTTCAGCGGGGACCTACTTAACATGTTTCAGAGCCTTTTACCCGTACATGTCTCTCTGAGTAGCGGCTCCTTGTCTGAGCTAAATATTCAGCAAAGACAACCCACATAATAATGAATTAATATGAACATGGCAAATGATGAATTAGCTAAATACATGAAGTTTTCCTGATAAATGCAGAGGTTCATTATGAAAGAAGAATGCCCGTCAAACAAACCGCAATTACTAAATTTGTATAGTACAGGTTCAGATGAGAACAATTTGACTTACCCCTGAACTTTTGTTTTTGGGTTGTCCATCCATCCAGATGTCCGTCCAGATGTGCACATTCTTGTTACTGCAACACTACAGAATGCCTCCATGTATTTTGCTCAAATTTGGCACTACGCTTATCTTACCTGGCAAGATGAACTGATTAGCTTTTGGTGTCACCATGACCTAATTTGAACAAGGGCAGACCCTTCAATTAACACTTTGCGTTGAAGGTATGTATAGTTTATAAATTTTACAGAACTTTTATAAAATATCCAAATTCAGGTGCTGATGATTTTATTCCCATTGATATAATTTGATACAGAAACAAGCCATCAAATGATTCAACTGCATTATTATTTTTACTTAACTCAAAGAAGGGTATCTGGAAGTGCCCATTAATCAGGTCAAAGGTTGAAAAGGTGGTTGAACTACTTATTCCCAAGCTATTATAGTGTCATTTATACATGACAAAATTTTGTTCAGTTTCCAGTAATTTTCACTGAAATGCTTGGTGCTAACATCACTGCTGACATTATATGTCTTGAGCTAAATCATCACAAAAGTTTTTACTCCTAAAACAAACCTTAGTGCCTGTATCAAGCAACTCCAAAAATTTTGATCAACAATACTGACTTGAACAAAATGATCCAGCAATTGTGACTTTCCTCTTTTTTTTTTAATGTAATGCAATTTTTAGAAAGGAACCTGAATCAAAGTTAAACTTTTATATTGCATTTTTTCAACATTTCATGCTTGTAATTTAATTCATAGTTTTGTCAGACAGTAAAAACAATAAACAAATACATTCAATGAGTATTTAGTACAGTACAAATCAATATTTACCCAATATAAAGACAATACTGTGTTGTTGTTTTTTTAATGCAATAAATTGGTAGTAAATCTGTCATTTATACTTTATTCATCTGTCCATTTTCTTGCCTTTCAAAAACATCTTGGCATAGAATATATATTGATCAGGAAGATAATGTAAAATCAAGGCACATATTAAGTGCCAAGGGCCTATTTATAGCGTACTTGTCATGATTCTGACGCACAAACACACATCCTGTCAAGATAGGAATATACATCTGGATCATTAGTGCATGTGTACCTGTATGAATGGTGAATCATATATATATTTTTTGTATGACATTGATTAACATGGACTTCTTATTGACAATAAAACTATAACTTGTAGGTAGAAAATGTGACATGCTCTTTTGCACAAAAAAATACAAATATTGGAAAAGAATATGTGTTCAGCAGCAAAAGTGTCTGTGTGCCCACAAAGAACTTTATATTCAAGTTGAAAAATAATGTTACCTATCACAATATTGAAGACTTGCTAGAAGTATACTTGAAATAGGTGAGCCAATCTCCATTTCCTTGACACAGGAAGTCTGGACTCCAGTCAATCATTGCCAAATCCATGCAACTGTCACAAAATTTCCACACAGAATGCAAGGCCAATGAGAGATACACACTTGCTTTGCTCATCAAAACATACAGTGAACTGAATTTTGGCCTCCTTGCAAGACCAGATGCTATGCAGGAATGTTTGTCATTTAGCCACATCCAGTTGGAGCAAGCTTGCTCTTGTCCCCAATTTTCTGGCAGATCCACATTTGGTACAATGCAAATATGAGGCAAAATATTTATAAAAGTTGAGAGTTGCTAGCATCATATTGATTTAAACTACTACTAACTTTTGTTGGTACCTGTCTGAAGTCAGGAGAGAGATGTTTTCCCTCCATATTGCATTTCATATTCGTTGACAAATGTATAAAAATATAAATGTATTGGCATGTGTACTTTGAACAACTGGATTTTGATCGGACTTGTTTGAGGACTGAAGGTTTCTGATCATGGATAGTTCTTGTTTACTCTGGATTTTCCTTGCAGCTTCTCTAACGATGAAAACTGTTGTCCACTAAGTCTTCTATCTTTCATGAAAGTCATTATTTCCACAGTGCCAATATGACATCTTATCCTCAAAGATAAGAATTTAAGTAAAACAGAAAACTTTTCGTATTATATCAATCACTTTTATTTGTCTGTATATATGACATTACAGTACATTCCTCTCTTGCAGCTGGCCACTCTCATGCACCATCTTGTGTGATTATCATACTTAATCAAACAAGTCTAAAGGATCTGTCATTCTCACTGTATCCACTACTGGGTAATTTTATAGTTACTTTGAAATTGTGATTGGTTAGTAATCACATTGTGTGTGCTTATTCAGCTCAGCTATATATTATTTGATTACATGAGAGAATTATGTAGTGTTCAAATATAGCTAAGTATCACAGGACTTGAATATGACATAGAAAGACACAGAAGTTATACTGACCTAGATTTAATTTGCACTGAACATATTTTGTTGATAAATATGCTATAAAATATCTTCTAAGAAAAACTGTAAAAACCTCTTCTGTGATCTGAAAAAATCCCTGAGAATCTGCTGCATCACAGTATTTCCATGTTTTTCTGGCATTTTACCTTTCCTCTATCACAACAATATATTTCCTATAGCAACGTAGCAATATTAATCACAGATGTGGTCACAGCAATCGATTCCCATATAAATTGAAAATACAAACACGAATACATTTGTTATATGTGCAAAGCAATTCTTCATTGTTGAATTTTCTGTATTAAATTAAGACACGTCATCTTTCACAAGGCTCCCAGGAACATGGTACACTATACACCATCACATACTGATAAACCCTGAAGAAGTATCACTGTGTCTAGTTTCCATTAGTCAGGTGTGATTGCATAACAAAATCCAAAGATCATTCCCACTCTGCCTGATTTTCATTACTCTTGCCTGATTGGTGAATTCTTTGCATGTAAAGTGGCTTGATCACTAGTCTCTGGAAGGTCCCGCTTCAGCAGCCTTTGCTTCAACTGCATGGTTACTTGCCACATCATTTAACCCATTCCACCCTGACAGAAGACTGAGTCAACAGCTTTCCTTGGCACGCTCTAGGCGCATTGCGCCCAGAACATGCCAAGGAAAGCTGTTGACCATGGGCATATAATTTAGAATGATCTTGAATGCAAGTTTCATTCAAAATTTTGAAAAATAATCCCTAAATTAGTAAAATACAATTAGCAGACAACATTTAGATATTAGCCGGAAAAAGCGTCCTTACAGTGTAATGAGTTAACCCATTCCTGGGCAGATGACTGAGTCAATAGTTTTCTTTGATGCAGGTTGGGTACAATGCACTCAACCCGTGCCAAGGAAAACTATTGATCCAGGGCATGCCATTATGAATGGTCTTACATACAAATCTCAACAAAAATGTTTCCTGGTAAGGAATTTTCAGTTAAAACATTAAGGCAGATCACAATTTACATCCAGAAGCTTTGGAGCAATTTCTGGGGAAAATGGTTAAATTATCAGGCCTATTGCTTTTTACATAAAAGCTCCTTTGTGAAGAAATTCAATGTCCAATTCTTATCTAATTACTAAAACATTAACAGGAACATCCATGATCATGATGTAGAGTGATTAAATCCTGTTCATTCATGAATACATGCAATTCTTTTCCAAGATTTACTCTTTCAGTGCTGCTCACTACATGTTGTCCTTTGAAATATCAAAGTGATTTAAATTCCTCATGAAAAGACCTTTTATTAAAAGAGAATAATCCATGTCAACAGCACACCAAAGAGAGTCTTTCAATGATTTCCAAAGCCTAATACTAAAATAGTTGGAAGTTTTGTATTTTTTTTTTCTCACCTGTGCGATCTAACACATACAACGAATCAAATAAATTCACAGGATTTCATGGTTTGTCTTGCCAGGGTTAGCTGCTGGCAAGATGATGCACTCACTTTAAGACATCCATCAATCAATCAACCAAAATTTCACCAGAGTGGCTTTATAGCATGAACTAGATGAAGTACATGGATTTCATACCTGGATGGATGCCTTCTTATAACCATCAGTACAGATATGTAACATTATTGTCACACTTCGCTGATCACTTCATACTTACATTAGCATTGGTGAAAAACTTTAAACAGTATTATCTCATAAACTACATGTAGATGCACTAGGGCTTTCATACAGGCTTGACTGAGCATTAGGATAAAACTCTGGAGACACAATACCTCCTGCTACTAGACTGGACACATAGGGTACGTACAGTACAATGGAGGGAACAGGAGACACAATTGCCTCCTACATTTGTCTTCAAAGGAAGAGTGACTCCTTTCTGAAACAAGGACCTGACCTGCAATTGTCAGTCATCTGTCTTAGAATAGGAATGAGAAACTCAGCTATCTAATCTGAGGATGCTTCCTGTTGGTAAATCAAGTGGGACAGCTATTCAAGATTAAATACCATATATTATATTTCTGGACACATGTCCATCTGTCTCTCAACCAAAAACTTTAAGATGGCTTTATTTCATTGACTAGATTACAGCTAGGACTTTTATAACTGAGCGGATGATTTATAGTACTAATCATTCTATAGATCTGTGGATAAAATTCATTCACAATAAATATATAGAGATTCATTTTTCATGTTAAAAAACTATATTAAATACTATTGTAATGTTTGGGTTTACATTTAAACATTGACAAATGTTGACAAGATGTCCGTGCCTCTAGGTATGGCTTTGGTTTAATAAAATAATTTCTGTAACACTGGCCTTTTTAGAATTCTAACAGTATAAGTTTTACAAACATACCAATTAAAACTGCAAGTTGGCATATTGTATGCATGTAAAATGTTTGTGGTAAAATAAAGTCACCACACATGTGAACCAACCATATTGTCCTATCTCTTTGTTTCTCATTATCACAATTCAAGATCTATATGTATATTGCACCAGCATTTTTTAGTTGGTCTGATGTAGGTGAAGATTTGCTGTTCCCTCCTTAGCCACCACCCGGATGACCTTCTCTGGCTGTGGGTTCTGGCTGACTAGGTAGTGTGTTATGTCTACCCCCAGTCCATGCAGGTCCTCCCAGTATGCCAGCTTTTGCTCATCCAGAGCCACCTTGCCCTGCAATGATCCAGCAGATTATTGTCCATTTAAAACTCTTATGTACAATCATTTTAGAAACACCTCTCTCTCTCTCTCTCTCTCTCTCTCTCTCTCTCTCTCTCTCTCTCTCTCTCTCTCTCTCTCTCTCTCTCTCTCTCTCTCTCTCTCTCTCTCTCTCTCTCTCTCTCTCTCTCTCTCTCTCTCTCTCTCTCTCTCTCTCTCCTCTCTCACTCTCTCTCTCTCTCTCTCTCTCTCTCTCGCTTCATAAATACTTTATAACAGCAGTGTTCCTGTGTCATCTGGTTTCATGTGTTTACTTATAGGTCTTTCTTAATAGAAATTATTCAAGATAAGAATTGTAGATTTTGACCAGTATGCCACATACAATTTTCACTGAGCCAGCTGTGTGCTCCGCATCACCAAACTCCACCGAAGGAAAGTTGTCGAGTCAATCTTATTGTTATAAGCACGAGGTGAATATGTACAACCTCTATCCTTACCCTTTTGCAAAGTACTAAAGGTGCTAGAAGGTAAGACAATTCTGTAGCATTGGGATCTCTCCGTGCAAAGAAAAAAAAGGAATTACATTATTAAAACATTTTGTCACAATATATTTTAAGCCTGGTCAGGGTATTATGTGAATTTGGAAGAGCTTGCCCAGCTCTGTACAGGGCACAGGCAGTCCTTGGCATTTAGCCATTGTACACATGTACTAGTATAATATTTTCTATATGTAACTGGCAGATGTCCAGTGGGTGATAGGGTCTTTGACTCACTTCATGTCAAGTTGTCTCTCTCCTAGATATTTAAAATTAACAAGAAATAAAAAATGCTCTTTCATGGAAATATTGTAAGCTGTAAAGTTAGAATTGAAAATATAACTGACCACTACCCGAGAAAAATAGAATCAGGAATCACATTCCAAATAGTGTCTAATTCCACAGTTCACAGGAAAAATCATTGACAATAGTGCATGAGCCATGTGCAGTGTGAGTGGTGTCCAATAGGTCTTATGCTTCCAAGTCGCTACACTTGCAAGTGGAGATAGCTTGGAGATACACAAATCTGGCTCATCTACTTGGCCATTTGTTTCAACAGAACGTGGCATGTCATGAAATTTGCTCTCTCCACCCCCACCCCAACCCCCCTCCGCAAACAAAAATGCCCAGTTTCATGTTCGTGTACCCACCATCAGCTTGGCCTCCTCCTCTTTCTGAATCCTCTGGACCATTGTCTTCATGTTCTTTATGAGACAGCTCTATTTTGTGCTTTTGTTGGGACCTGCCAGGAATATTCAATTATATGACATCTAGTAAACTACTTCACAGACATAAATATTGTGAGGACATTCTGCTAGTTTCAGTTCAAAAATACAAACAGTGTATAAATATTTAAATAGACAATACATACTAAATTGTTTCACAGACAGAAATAAACACACTTTTGTTTTAGGTCTGTAAATGAGAATAACTAGCACAAGTAAATGCAAAGGAACAGAACAAACAAGTTATGTACACTGTACATGTACTGAAAAATGGACCTCCTTATAAGATAAATTCACAGAAGTGGATACAATGGAATAGAAGGAACATGTTATGTATACCCTATAGCTAGTTGGCCTCTGAATACTCAAGATAAGACTTGTAAAAATTTTGACCATGCTGCAACCATCATTCAGATCCACCAACTTTTTCTCTTGTAGCCTGATGTTTTACCAAAATGGCATTACTTGTCCATGAACAGATGTTCATCCGCAATACAGTGCTCCCTCTTTATAACACCCCTCATTACAAGGCGGCTTCTGATACATCACGGTGGATACCATGGCTCCCACTGAAGTAGTTTTTTCATTACTTCCATGTTAAAAGTCCCTCTGTTATAAGGTGGTTTTGCTATAACGCGGTATACCCTGTGGATCCCAACACCAGCATTATAAAGAGGGAGCACTGTACTTCATTATGAAGCAAGAATCAGTAAAATATATATACATGTGTTAATTGAATGCAACATCTTTAAACTGTACATTTTCTTTTTAAAATATTTAAGCTTGTGCGGAGACTGATCCAAGAAGAAGTAAACTCACAGTTCCATTTTGTGTTTGTGCTGCAGCTGTTCCAGCTCCAAGTTTTTCTCTACAAAATCAAGTTATATCCCCTTATCTTAGTGTATGGTGCAAAGATACACACAGACTATCATGCTGGTGGCATCCCTTTAAAACTACTGTCAAAAAAATTTGATTTTATATTACAGTAGTCCCTCCTTTGAAAGACCACTCCTTTGGGAGACCACAGTTGTCAGGTCTTTCTGTAGTACTTTTCATGTTATTTATACCTCCTTTGAGGGACCACCTGCTTTTTGTGACCACTTTTTGGGTGGCACTAGGGGCAGTCTCTCAAAGGAGGGACTACTGTATTTACTTTCCTGTGGAACCCTCATAGTTCTTATGCACAGTTAAACTAACAATGCATGTGAGTACTTCAGTCCATGGGAACAATATATTTTAATTGCTTTCCAGATGGGCCACAAGCCCGAAGATGTACCCACCAAGTAAAATGACTTATCAGATTAATCAGCATATATGTAAACCTTAGGGAATAGAGCAGTGATCTTATCTGTACCCGAGCTGGCCTTTGAAGTGCTTCAAGTAAGACTGGTAGAATTATAAAAGATGTGTAACCAACATGATTTAAAATTTATTGTTGTCATGCGAATATTAAATATATACATAGATTATCCACAATTTATTCTATAGTTAGATGAATATTACATGTAGAAATAAACCATTTACAACTTATTATAGAAATAGGAATATTGAATATACAAGTGGTAAAACGTAGTTTACCGGCACTATACATTTAACCCTACAGCACAACATGCTGCACACTTAACAAACTAGGCCAGCATGCATTAAATTATGCTTATTTCATCCACACAACTGAAGTGTGGTTATTTTCAATGTTGTCTACTGTGTACCAAAGCACTGGAATTGAGCCATTACGAACAGATTCGTAAACTTATCTGTGTCCAGTCAAAGGGAAGCAGCTCTCTCTGTGTAGCTTTCATCCCTGTGTTAATGACTACACTAGGCTTTTCTCTCTTTTTTTTGGGGGGGGGGGGAATTAGGTTATTGAACTTGTTCCATTACACTGACGGTAATCAAGGACATGAAGGACAGTTTGAACTTGATAATTAAATGCACTCAACATGTACATGTGATAAAGATGTCGGAGCTTCGTATGACTACTGCTACTGTACCCTGTGTTACCCATGTCATCAGGGTATATGTGATCTGAAACATATGATTGGAGATGTTCCCACTATTTAAATCTCACGTCACTGACCTTCAGACCTGATAGCATACAATATATCACAGTCCATACACAACAATAACAAGAAGGTTGAAGAATGGACAGTAATAGACACATGTATTTTCTACACCATATTCCACTGCTTTGTTCACAACAAACAAGATGACTGAGGTTTTTTGCCATCTACAAAGTTTTTTCTGTTACCATTGGTAACACTTTTGCAGACAGAATGCACAAATTCTTACCAAGTGTAGCCCTCTCCAATTCACTCCTCAAGGTCATATCAGTCAGGTCCTGTTTCTGTTCCTCTTGTTCATACTGCAACACCAGATATGTTCCAACATTACACTTACAGAAATGGGAAACACCAGCAATGAAATATATATGGTACAGTGGTAATCCTTTCACAAGGCCACCCCCCAGAAATGTGGTCTAAGTGAGTTGTCCTTTCTTGCAGGGGGGAAATGAATACACAATACCAAACATGTATGTACTTGCTGCATGGAGAAGTAGCCTCTGCAGAGGGGTTGGCCTCTCATCATGCACCATAATTGTGAGCAGTTTAACTTTTCATGATATGATATATTATTCAGATGTCACACACATATGCACACATGCACACACACATACATATATGTACTATTGATGCAAATTATGTTTATATTTTTGTTATACAGTAGAACCTGTTTTGACAGATCACTGTAATGAAAGACCACCTGCCTTTTAAGACCATATCTTTCCCATGTTATTGCACCTCCATTGCGAGACCACCTGCTTTATGTGACCACTTTTTGGCCTGCCTTAAGGGTGGTCTCTCAAAACAGGTTTCACTGTATTGTTATGATATACACAGGAACGTTTGTTAAAACACTGCAAGCTGAATACAGGGTTTCCTTACATGGCTGGGTTATGTATCTTTGCTTAAACACATTATAGATAAATCATGTGGAAATTTGCAAGAGGAAATTTTCAACATAATAACCAACTGAACTTGGCTGATATTTGACCACTTTGAGAGGATTAAACTTACGGCAATTTTGAGCCTGCTCCGGGCCTCTATGGCCCCATCATGCATCTTCTGCAGCTTCTCACTGGCAAAGTAACCACGAAACACGACCTTTGACACCTCATAGCCAATCTTGTCACATCGTTCATTCAGTTGTGGGTAGTTCTTCATGTTATTCAGCTCACCAGATCTCTCAATAAATTCCATGTAGCTGTATACAGAAAACATAGCTAAAAGTTCAACGTCCAAGGATTTCATCAGAAGTTACAGAAGAGACACATTTTGATTAAGTTATATATACTATCTCAAGTTTCCATACAATTTGCAGATGGGTCAACAGCACATTTCTTAATTATGCCAGTAATTGCACAATTTCCCACTCAAAAGTCCAAGAGTTCATTATTTGATAGTACAGATATATTCCTTATTTCTCCTCCTTTCACCATGTTGGAGCCATATCATATATTAGCCAACATGTTATTCCCACTTACTACAATCTGAGTGGTAAAAAAAAAAATTGACATAACTTATATACATTTTTAGACCTGTCCAATGAATAAAGTTCCAAATCATACGTACGTGAGTTTGGAGGCAAAGGCAACCACATCTGCACAGACACAACTGCAACAGTTGAACCTCATAATTAATGACACATTCTTGATGGTAAACAATCAAAATCAAATACAGTAAAACCTCTCAAACTGAACACCTCCATATACCGAACATCTCTCTATAATGAACACCATTTCTCCGTCCCAAATGTATACTTCCAATGTAAGCAAACCTCCCTATACTGAACACCTCACTATACCGAACACTTTTTTCCCGGTCCAAAGGGTGTTCGGTATAGGGAGGTTTTACTGTATTAATTTTCTGTACAGAATTTAAAAATGCATTTACAGATTTACTTGTGCACATCAGTTTTTGTCTGCAGTAACTTAATCTACAGTGATCTGTCTTGACAGACCACCTGTTTTAAAAGACCATTCCAAGATACGTCACTCCATACTTTTCATGTTATTTACACCTCCAATGACAGAGACCACAATCAGGTCATCCCAACAGGTGCTCTTTAATGGTAGGTTTCACTACAGACATGGTCAACAGTTTCAACATGTCACACAGATCATTACAGTTCATTTTACTGGAAGTCCACAAGGTCTAACCCAGGCAGGTCTGCATATGGTCTTGTTAGGTAACAATTTCTTGAGTATGAAAGCCAAGAACATTATGTACACTGTAGTCTGCTTGTATTCAAATTTGCCTTCTATGGGGTCTACTCTTTTGGCCAGCACAGTAATAATTTTCACATTGATGTACATTTAAGAACAATCCATTTTGTTTTCAGGGCCAGTTCATTTGGTTGATGTCACCATAGCCAAAACCATATGTGATCAAAATGATTTTAAATACTGTGCCCACAGTCATATACTTTAGTCTGAACAAATTTCAGCAACAGGCATATAGCTTGTTGATTGTATACAGATGAAAAGTACTGTAGACTTACTTTATAAAGTCAGCAATTGGATCACTTGTAGCACTCAGCTGAGAAGTAAATTCTATTGGTTAATATCATCAAGTGAACACAAAGTATTCAATCAAACATGAATACAGATATTTTCTAGTAATCTGACATTTTGAGCTCATACATAGGCCTAGCAGTTGAGTCCATTAAAAGTATTGTTCAATTAACCCTTTCCCCCTTAAACCAGCCAAAAACCGCTGGTGGTCAAATGTCGTCTGCCTCAGCGTTTTTAACTAATTTCAACAGAAATGAAAAACAATTTGACTGAGAATTGCAGATCTGAGACCTATCAAGATCACATGCCCCAGGTTAATAGCTTTCCTTGGCATGGGTTGGGTACTTATAGTCTATCAACCTTGTTGTACGGAAGCGGATTTTGTGAATATTTACAACAATGGATTGTTACTTGCAGATATATCCAATGCATAACCTTTTCTCATCAATGTACCTTACTTTTGAGGCATATGTGGTAACTGTATGCACTTTGTATTTCTTTTCAGCTGCATTGTGGGGCATTTCTGTGGCCGCAAGCAAAACTTAGCGCAATCCATATGGTCCAAGAAATGATAATTGCTCATGCACAAATGTGATTGACATGTCCTTTAAACTGTCGGCAAGGATCATTTGTAACCCGCAAAAATGCTAAAATTGCTGGTTACAGAAATAAATACAAACCACACTGCAAGCAAATCTCTTTCAGGAGTAAGGTAAACTGCTCAGATTTGGTTATGTATGAAATATATGGTCATTTTGCCCGCTATTTACATAATATTCGCGAAATTCCCTTCTGTAACGCAGGGTTGACAGACTATAGTGCCCAACCCATGCCAAGGAAAGCTATTGACTTGGTCTTAGTTCAAGGGGGAAAGGGTTAAACAGACAAATAAAGTTTTAACTTAATTTGCAACTGGGTATGAAAAAAGTAATAGTGACTGACCCTTTAATCTCAGTAAAGCTGTTAACCTGGGACATGCTACTCTCATAGAGCTTATCTGCAATTCTCAATCATTTTCTTATCAGTAATACAAAACTTTATAAAAATCATTGAAGCAGATGGCATTCATATAAACACCTAACACACCTAACATCAACTGGATATTAAATAATTTATATGGAAGAGCCTCCCCCTCCTCTGGTGTGTTTAGCCCAAATACCTGGGTCTTCCTCAGGGCATGTTAAGACTCTTCAAAATCTTATTGATTTGACCTCACTAAGTACCCAAAACAGGTCCCAATCAATGTGATCTGCCCATATTATACCCCTATGTAATGTTTTCCGATTATGATGTCATGCAGCAGCTTAGTTGACACTTCACCTCTAGCCAGTTTTGGCCAGTTTAACAGGGAAAGAAGTAATCAAAATGACCTATTATAAAACCAGGGACCCCTTTAGTAGTTGTATAACAAACGCTCAAGCACAGAAACAAGATAAGACCAAAAAAGTTCAAGTGCCAAAAAATGGCAAAGTTGTCGGTAATGCTATATTTTTTAAATAGGAGCTAAATTAATTTAACAAAAAAGAATTTTTAAAAACATACATGTTCATGTCTAAATATTTAAAGAAAATCCCTCAAATTAACATAAAAACTTACTGAGGGACATAAGTTTAATCCTAACAGTCGCTTGCTGCTTAATAGATATCACAATATTAAGCACCATAAAAAATCATGTAATGAGGCTATGATACATGTACATATATTATCAAGGCTATAGCATTATAACTGTTTAAATACTT
The DNA here is from genome assembly GCA_964020975.1 of Hermodice carunculata. Classification (NCBI taxonomy): domain Eukaryota; kingdom Metazoa; phylum Annelida; class Polychaeta; order Eunicida; family Amphinomidae; genus Hermodice; species Hermodice carunculata. Next base: position 94,641,113 of record OZ026613.1, on the reverse strand, counting down.
AGTTTGCAGCACAACATTCTATAATTACCATTTTCTCAATGTCTCGCAGTTCATAGAAGATCATCAGTTTGACCCTCATCAGAGCATCATCAGCTGTACGCACTTCATCCACCTGCCAGAAATATGTTCCATTTCAAAACTATTCCCCCTTCAAATTCAGCAGTTATTCTTGCCACTGTTTACCACTACATGATATATATATATATATATATATATATATATATATATATATATATATATATATATATATATATTATATATATATATATATATATATTATATATACACATATATATATATATATATATATATATATATGTATGTATATATATATACACACACACATACATATATATACACATATAACAATATATATATACATACATACATACATATATACATACATATACATATATATACATATACATATATATACATACATACATATACACATACATATATATATATACATATATATATACATATATATATATATAGCTTTATAGAGGGTGACTCAGTTTAAGTATCACACAATACTAATCTTCCCTGAGGCCCTCTAAAAGAAACAAATACAGTACATATGTGCATGTATTGTGAGAATGTGATGGGGTAGACATGATAAAGGTACAGCTTCATAGGTTTCAGGAACTGTATGCCTTATTTCCTGTTCCTCCTAGTGGGTTATCCCATGTAGTTACTTGAAATTAAAATGTTAAATGCATTTTAAAATTCAGACCACTACAAAATGAAGTTTTTCCCATGTGTGTTCAACTGGCTGGAATGGAAAATGTTAATCCTATGTTGCCCAAAACAGTTACAGCAGTGATTGGTTTCTTCAAAGTCTTGGCTCCTGAGCTACTGAAGTAATGGAGCACTATATATACAGTATTTACTGGACCATGACACTATATATTACTAAACATAAATTACAGATATACGTGTGTTGTATGATTAGGTTCAATGGCTGTCCAATAAGACTGGTCTTGCTGTCTGGGTGGACAGGTAAGATGAACATCCTGAATCAATTTGTTTGCTGGAAAACGTTACGTTTATCTGTGGGGTAGGGGGCCATGGAGTGCAAAGCAACTACATAACTGTACATTCATTGGGGTTAATTAGTGAATGGGTAAAACCATAATGCCCTCCAAGATTGAAATAAAAATATACTACATAATAAAATACCATGGTATCAGATTTTATTGGTTGTTTTCCAGTTCCATGAGCATGAACTCTGTTTGATTCTCATGTTGTTAGAAATTCCTATATGCTGTGGAACAGGGGCACTGTGCATCTTGTTTGGAAAATAACAAAAAACGTT
>OZ026613.1:94610595-94639595 GCA_964020975.1 Hermodice carunculata | reverse complement strand
GATGGCATCAATGGGTCCCTATCTCCAGCTTGTCCAATCTTGCTACAAGTACAGCTTTCTATTCTGTCATTGTATTCAAATGCATTCTGAGCAAAGGTCTTATTCTAAGTAGGTTAACTAGGCAATGACTTTGAAAGTGGACAAACTCCAGATCACACACAATAGCACAATGTCACACCTTACTCTGCTTGAAAGTATATGTACTAGCACCGGCTATATGTTGTGCTTATAGTGACATCTATCGGTAGAAACTGTACTGAGCAACCTGGAATGGTGCTATACAGTACGCAGCATACAGTACATACCAATAATACTTGTCTACATAATTAAATTCAGAGCCTCAGAATTCCTAATCATTCAAAGTTTACATACATCAGGGATGAGTAATTCAATACAAAGATAATATCTGGAGAGGAACCCCCATAAAACAGACCAAGCATGAATTCAAAGTGACTTACATTGTAGTAGAACTGATCAGGAATGACCTTCAGCTTGGTGAACTGACATATGCCAGGCACCATCCTAGTCTTGTTATTGGGATCAGTCCCATGCCAGCTGAAGGAATGCAGCCTACAATGCAAGTTTAAACATCAAATCTATCCACAATTGTGATGGATTCCCTTATGTACTTGGCTGGAATTGTATAGAATTCCCCACATGCTGATTGGCAACAAAAGAATATACATTTAATTACATGTAAGAACAAGCCTACTCCACAGTCATTATGGCTCTCTGCAAACACCCAACAAAGAAGTCCTCTCTCTCTCTCTCTCTCTCTCTCTCTCTCTCTCCTCTCTCTCTCTCTCTCTCTCTCTCTCCTCTCTCTCTCTCTCTCTCTCTCTCATCTCTCTCTCTCTCTCTCTCTCTCTCTCTCTCTCTCTCTCTCTCTCTCTCTCTCTCTCTCTCTCACTCTCTCTCTCTCATTGACATTCATCCTCTGATTTGAAATAATTAAGGTCTTTAATTTGTTCAGAGACGAAATTGACAATTTTAATATTTAATGTAATAGATAGAGTGTTGATGGAACTCTCATTGGTGAGTTTGTGCTGTAGTCACATCCAATGAAATGGATGTGAAAGTTGTTACATTTTTTCACCCTAATTATGCATACTTGGAGAACTTCAATGTTGAATATCTACCATCATATCTATCATAGATAAAGCATCAATTTAACTTCCATTGCTAGGTTTGTGCTATAGGCATATGCAGTGAAATGAAAATGAAAACTGTAGAAACATAATTTATGCTAATTAGGTATTCTCACAAAATTTAATGTTGAATATCTTCAAAGTTACTATAAATGAAGATGTCAATCCAAATTCAATTCACATTAGTGCTATGAGTGCATCCAATTTAATGAAAACAAAAGTTATTAACTTTTAATAAATGCTGAACGGGTAACTCAGAAAACTGAAATGTTGAGTATCTTTGAAAATATTACAGATATTAATCTAATTTTAATTTATAGATTTGTGTTTAGGTGCATCCAATGAACTAAAATCAGACTTGCAACATTTCACTTTGTGATAATTAGGTACATTTAAAAGATTCAAATGCTTGACCATTTCAAGACTATTATACATAAAGGGGCCAGTCAAATTTCAATTTGAAGGATTATGTTCAAAATACATCTGATTATCAATCACCAAAAGATTTTAACATTTGATATTTTGCTAAATTTCATGGCAAACAGACAGATTAGCTGTGAAGCAATTCTTATTTTTCTAGTTGGTTTTTACATTGCTTGGCCTGTTATGCCCCAGATACTCTTGTAGCATGTGGACCAGGACTTGCCAAGTTCTCAAGGCTAGCTGAAGCATAACTGGAAAAGCAGGACAAAATCCACTGATGAAGGCTGCCACACCCCATCATAGAGAACACATATCCAGCTGGGTCAACAGCGATGTTTGTTCTGCATATATGTTAACCCTTAAAGTGCTGATTTAAGATTTAGTCAACAGCTTTCTTTGGAACACTTTGCATGCAGTGCGTGCAAAGTGTCCCGAGGAAAGCTGTTGACTAAGTCTACTTTCTGCTTTCTACTAGCCTTGTTGGTATTTGAATGAAAGGTATCTTCATCAGGAATTTGAATCTTTAAACCATTATATGTTTAACAGTAATGAGAAAGCAGCTATAGCAGTGCTTAGCACTTTACAGGATAACAAGTAGTTCATCTGCATACCATTCATTGGCCTGTGGGATGAACAATGTGGGTCCATGCTTCAGGCTGCGGGTGACCTCCCTCGTCTTCCCGTCCTGTCTGTACACAACCAGCACCTCATTGGCATCCAGGGAGATGCCAGTCTCGACCTTGATCGATTCATGTATTAAGTGATTTCGAAACACTGAGCAGGGACTGCAAAGAGAAAAACAAAGTTACGTCAACAATTCTATTGTATCTAGGCTTTATTTAACTCTACATATATACAACATATATCAATGATATTTAGGCCCAGCATGTGTGTACAAACAATCCAAGTAACAATCTGCTCGGATTGAAATCCTATACAGTAAAACCTGTTTTAAGAGACCACCCTTAGAGCAGGCCAAGTAGTGGTCATATAAGCAGGTGGTCTCGCAATGGAGGTGCAATAACATGGGAGAGATAGCAAAAAGGACTTTGGAAATATGGTCTTAAAAGGCAGGTGGTCTTTCATTACAGTGGTCTCTCAAAACAGGTTTCACGGTACATTGCTCCCTTATTATAGCCCTGATGACAGGGTCCATGAGGTGGAATGTGGTGTGGCAAAACCTTATAATGAAGGCACATTTAACATAGAAGTAACAGGAGAAGTGGTTCAGTGGGAGCCCAGGGACCCATCATGTTATATCAGAATCCACCTTGTAATGGGAGGCCTCACAAGGAGGTGAACTGTATTGTGTGTAGCTCATGGCTTCTGTCCTTCATTATACCACATGTCACCAAGGAACCAAAGTATAAGAGAAACACAAACAGTTGTGGTGCACATATCTTTTCGTGTCAACTTGTAAACTTTCAACATAATTTATCAAGTTAGACAGCACATTTCTTTTTTATTTACTTAGATGTTTTATTTCATTTTTAAAAAATTGTAATTTTTTTTCTTTTTTTTTTTTTTTTTACGGTAATGTAAAACCCATTTCAGATACGGTCTTAATTTTGAAAATATCCTGATTTTAGGAGAAAGCTATGTCATCTACATGTGGCATGCTTACTAGTTTAGGAGTTTTACCCCACACAATTCAATTAACTAACTGAACATTGTTTGACCCAAATATCAGACCATGGGATTAACAACAAAGTTTGAACTTCATCTGGAGATACCTCTCAACCTTAACTGCTGGAATCTAATCAAATGAAGATTAACTTAGCCCAAAGAGTTAAAGCTGTGTAACACTTGTAACAACATGGTGGGGCATTGGGCAAGCTGCCCAGGGCAAGCTTATTGAGAAATCTGTCTGACAGCATCTGGTAATTTTTTATTGTATAAAAACTGAGGATGTGGTGATTTCTTGCAAAAAGCGTAGACATACCCTGGTTTGTGTTCTATCCTGCCATCACAGTGTCGTACCACTATATACTCATTTTGGTTGGCAATATAGTTCTGAAGCATATGAAGTTTCTCTCTCCACAGGAATAACTGCATTGAAAAGTATATTTTCAACATGTAATTTAATTACAGAATACTTTAAACTTTATCCTGCAAAGAGTTAACGGTGTGTTAAACTGTATACAACCCTGCATCTCTGATTGATTGCCAGATATATGCTACTATACATGTACTTCAATGTTACACGTCCTACAGATACCAGGGTCAGTTAGCAATATTGAGTGATATAAATTAATGAGTTTCTCAGGTACATTTTGAACAGAATTGGTGAGTGTTCATAATTTAATTTTGTCAACAGATTTTGGAAAAGGGCAAAAATCAAGTAAAAATTCAAAAACAGAAGCCAAAATTACACTTTTTTCACTTTCAAGGAAAATACATAAACAGAGGCCAAAATTACACTTTTTCACATTCAAGGAAATGAAACAGATTGAGGCAGGATTCTAACTTTGGAGTAGTTTAACCCTTTCCCCCTTAAACCGGCCAAAACTGGCTGGTGGTCAAATGTCATCTGCTTCAGCGTTTTCAACTGATTTCAACAGCAATGAAAAACAATTTGACTGAGAATTAAAGATGAGACCGGTCAAGACAACATGACCCAGGTCAACAGCTTTCCTTGGCATGAGTTGGGCATTTAGGGCCCAACCCATGCCGAGGAAAGCTGCTGACTCAGTCTTAATTCAAGGGGGAAAGGGTTAAGAAACATTTCTGCATGCCTATTTTGTGTGTAAACTGTAAATTTTCAACTTCCTCCCATTTCATCTCTTTTCAGCCTGAAACATGCTTTAGTGGCAACTAAAAGTCTCCTGTCAAATAAAAAAAAAAAAAAAAAAATCCTTACCCTTTGAGGGCCTTCTTCAATTCTGGCTCGGCCTTGTAAGTCATACACCAAAGCCTGTTGGTGAGAAAAAAAAACTGGTATCAATTATCATTTCCAGTGCAAGACTATCAATCCACTTCTGATTAGAATAAGGCTGACTCAACAACTTTCCTCCCCACAGGTTGGGTGCTGCTAAACTGTGTCAAAGAAAGTTGCTGACCTCTGCCACAACAGACCTCCTGATAAATGTCTTACACAATTATCATTCAAAATGTTTATCTAGTACCATATACATGTATGATTTGCCAGCTGCACTATCAGCATGCATTTTTTTTTTTTTTTTTTTTACAAATGGTGCTAAGTGATCTTAGGCAACGCCTGCCAATCAAATAGAAAAATGGTTAATTTGGCAACATGTGCTGCTGTTGATCTTGTGGGCACCTGTTGGCATCAGTGTCACTTTCAATGATAAACAGTGAATTACACAGACAGGGACTGCTGTCATTAGCCAAATGCTAATGTTTCATTCATTTGGCTAATGAAATTTGCAAATGGCCAATTCATTTTAACATGAATTATATAAGAGTTAGGATGAATTATGCAGTGATTAGTGTTTTATTTCCCAATTTGGCTAAACATTCTGAAGGCCTGGGTGTGTCCCTGCATGTATACTATATCAGGGCATTACGACATTTAGAAAACTCATCTCTGCAATGTTATTATGAAACTTAGACTCTCCAGTGAACTGATCATGTTTTGTTTTGTGTATCTGAACATCTCTGAAATGATGGCTGTTGACTGTAATAAAAGATCAAATGATTCTGCAGCAATATAAACAGCAGGCCCTGCTGACTGTGAGACCTCTTTTTCCTGGACAATGTTTTCAATACTTCACTAAAACTTGATGAACATTTTTCTCATGTTCTTTTAGAAAACATTTGAAGTTGAAGCAAAACAAAGTGATGCAACAACAAAGCCTAGATCAGCATCTGCTGTCTACCACGTTCAGGCTGTTGATATCACTTTCACTTTCACTGTTTCCGTTAACCCCCAAATGGGGGTATATTACCCTTCCAAAACCTGAAATACCCTCTGAGAAAATTCTAAAGGGTCACAAGTCTTGTTTATTTGCATGGAAAATTGGTAAAAATCTAGTTTTTTTCCCCTGAAATCCCCTTCTTGTGACCCCCTGAAAAACGGAAACACTGACTATGACCCAAGGCGTTGACAGATCAGAAAAGACATTCTGCCAGTTACATGCATAAACCTGCAAAGGTACTGACTACATTCTGTCCCACAAAAGTGTCAGAGACATTTAACTCTTTCAGTACCACATTTCGGACTGAGTCAACAGCTTTCCTCATCACACTTTGGGTGCAATGCCCCCTCCCCCCAACCCTATTGCTGAGGATAACTGTCTACCTGACCCATTATATTCTAGGTAACTACAGACATACTAGTATTTGAATGAAAGGTCTTTTTACAAGGAACATGAATCTTGCGGCCATGACATAATTCAGAGCAGTTCACTTTAAATATCTTGACTTTGATCCCCATTGGCACTGAAAGTTTTAACCACCGCCATTACTACTAAAGTTAGCATCACCCCATGCATTTTACCTTAGAAATGTTATCAGAAACCCCCAACTAACTGAGTTACAAGTTTTTGTGTGCTTGTCAAATTTAAGGGCTTTTAGCTCAGATTTGATACTTTCTTGCACAGGGTTTTCAGGTGCATCTGTAGGACAGAGTATAACCAATCTGTGTGATTAAGAGAATCTTGTATGGTGAAGCATTTGGGACTGTGTTTGGACATGAGTTGAGGTATATTTCAGTTTTTGCAGTCTACATGTAACCTCATGGAAACCACAAAATTATGTAATGAGTGTCCCAACATGGTCCCATATGCAAAGCATACATGTCAAGATCATTTTTTTCACACATAGCTACTTTTGCATACTTATTCAGCAAAACATGTTCTGAAGTGACAGAAGATTCTCCGATGATGCCATTTTGGGAGACGACTTTCATGAACACGAATTTTCATTCATGTGCCAAAACTGCAAACAGGCTTCTTACTGAATGGCACTGCAAAGCAGTCACATCACTACTACAGTTTTACTACAAAAAGTAGTCCCTAGCAAACATGATTGGCCACCTTCATTACAGAAGCCATGCCTTTTACAGCTGTCTCTTATGGGCAGGGATCAATTTTACTGGCTGTGCAATGATACAAGGGGCATTAAAATGACACTGGTATCATGAGGATGAGACGCTTTAGATATGTGAGCAAAATCAGTTTATGACAATGCCTCAAGCAAAGAAAGGAAAAATCAGCAAGAAACAATCTGCTTCTAAGAATACTTCACAATCTCAACAGGACATGCTTCCAGCCAACAATGACCATCAGGTGATCAACACATGTCCACTGTGACATCAGTGCTGAAATCACAATTGGTTTCAAGCTTAGTTTTGCACTAAAGCTAACATGGGGTTGTCAAAAATCACATTTGATGGGTCACAAATTTCCACAAGCAGTAAAACACTCAGTTTGCATTATAAACAAGTACCTCATGGCCTGGCCAGAAACAATCCTCCTAAGTTAATTCATTCCACCCTTATGACACTTTTTCTCACCAATATCTAAATGTAGTCTGCTAATTTAGGGATTATTTTCAAAATTTTGGATGAAACTTGCATGGAATATCATTCCAAATTATATGCCCATGGTCAACAGCTTTCCTTGGTAGAGCGCACCAAGGAAAGCTGTTGACTCAGTATTCTATCAGGGTGGAATGAGTTAACCCAAACAAATTACTGTGAATACCTGTATTTTCACAGGTTCTAATTTTGGCAGTTTTTGTAATTTGGACTTTTTATTTCACTGAAACTTTAAATTTACTATTTTTGTTATAATTAATTTGTATCCATACCATATTAAAAATCTTTTTCACTAGGTTCTTATTTTAGCGGCTTGGAAGCATCAGCGAAATAAGCAAAAATTAAAACTAAGAGAAATTAAATGAATTCACAATATAATGTGAAATAATGTTGATCAATGGGCAGGGAAGTCCTTTGAACTTTCATTTCTCGGAATGCACACGCAGGAGGGGAACTCATCTTGCCATAGATATTCCCCAAGCTCTATTTCTCAGATTTTCAACAATGAAAGACTCAATTAAACACTGCCGACCTGAGAACCAAAATGTATTAGTGATTCTCCTTAAACAAGTTTCTGCAGAAGCTATCAGCATACAAGAGTGAAGAAGTTACTTTCTCTCAGCACCATCAAGCCATGAGTCAAGCTACAGCTTTGCTCTCTTGTCACATTAGTATGGCGGCATTAGGTAAAAATATGGGAATCTTCTGTTTTTTTCAAGTCTAACACACAATGATTGATGTTTTAAGAATGAGTGTTTTTCATTTTATCGTTTTCAAGATATATCGCAAAAGTCATGGGGCTATACCACTAAGCGATATTTACTGAGCATCTAGACATTTGTTTTGTTAAATAAACTTTTAAGTTTTCTTTTCTGAATGTGAAAGGTGTACCGAGAAACCACTGTATCTAGATGCCACAGTGATTACCTGCTTTTATTTTGTGTTGATTCTGTTTGAATACCATTTAACTAAATCCTTCTTGTTCCTCCTACCATACTACCATTTAACTCAAAGGTATTTGTCTTTCACAAGTCAACATTGGGCTAGATCTCAAATGTGCCCCACAGTGAAATACACACTGACAATGAAGGACAATATACTCTGGGGGCCTAAGAAACAGAGACACAGAGGGAAAGAAACGGAGAGGATGGAACATCAAGGCAGCACTTGACCCCTCAATCACTCAAAACTGTCTTGCAATGTGAGGTAACCCTTGCATGCAGTTAGCATGGCATTGCCTGCTCAAAAGATATTTTATGGTTTATCATAGAGTACTGATTTTTAGACACAAAATGATACATTGCATATTTTGGGATTTGGTCTTCACAGAAAATTATCATCAACTACAACTGCTACATCTTCGTGGCTTATCTATACCTTTCCAACCAACCCAATTGTGTCACCCACTGTGACATTTTGGTGGAGATTCCAGTTACATGTACATTCAGTTTGTCCTCCATAGCAGCTCACTTTCCCAGTACCTTGAACAAGCCAAGCAACATTTCTCCAATGTTGAGCAATCCGGAAAACTGTATTGATTAAGCTGAAACCCCTATGAAAGGACCATTATGCACAGAACCAGCAGACAGCCAAGGCTACACTGGAGAAGCAGACCAAATCCATGGCAACAAAGTTGGACTACTCAACATTTTCAAAGAAGACACTTTATTCCTCAGTCAAGTTGGAGATCAGGTCAATACAGATTCACACCTGACATGCATCTTCAACAACCACGATGGAACTTCTATTCAAGGTGCAGTGAGTGGTTTAGTCATAGCAACTTTAGCCCACTGATTTTTATACATGTTTTCAAGATAATTGTGTGGTAGGGTAATGGTAAACTGGGGTCTATTACTGCCCAGGTTGTTTCAAGATAATTGTGTAGTAGGGTAATGGTAGACTGGGGTCTATTACCGCCCAGGTTGTACCAGGCTTCTGTCATGCCAACACCATCCAGAATTTCTTTGATGTGTTTACCCCACAATTTTTGTAATTTTGTATTAGAGAATAATTTTCTAGAAAAGCTTTATACACCACGGCATTTGTGTCAAAATTATGTAGATATCCGATGTTTGACAGCATTACATACAGAAGTAATCAATACTGGGAAACTGCCTAGTTCTCCATGGACAGCCACATTTGAGGCTTTCCTATGTACACCCAGGTGTGTCTTACAAAAACTAATATGTAGATTTTCAAAAATAGGCTTGTTGCAGAGTCGGTACAAATTAACAGAATTCAGGTTTTTAATATGAAATATGCTTCACACTGCATTCCCATATAAAGATATAGATAGAATAACAGATTTGAATAATTTCATAGCTAACTTAACATTATTGTTAACAGGATATGCCGCAATCTGAAGAGAGCTTTGCTGACTTGATCTTTTAATTTTTAGAGGCATGAGTGAAAGTGCCAGATGGACAAAACTCAATACCCAAATAACAGTATCTTTGAGTGATCTCACTGTTATGTCCCTTGTGCAGAAAGCAGGAGGAGTTGATACACTTACCACTTTTGTTAAAAATCATAATTTTCATCTTGTTTAATTTAACATTGAGTTTCCACATATCACAGTACCTTTGTAGCTTGTTAAGTGAATTTTGCAGACCACTAGCTGATTCTGAGACCAGTACAAGACCCACTGCATACATAAGACAGTTTAATGAATTATTAAATAATTCTACTGGATCACACGAATTATCAAATATGCCAGGTAAATCAGCTGTATGTAGGTTGACAAGCAGAGGACTGTGAACACAGCCCTGTTTGACACCGACATTCAAAGAAATGGAATCTGTATACCCATATTTCATGTGTACACTGTATTTAACATCTAAATACATACTCTGTATAATTCTTAGTATATTGGAGGTGCAGGCTATGGAATGCCTGACCCTTAGAGGTGGGGATAGGGACAAAGGGCAGGGCTTAATGTAATGGGGTGGGCCATCATGGGGGAAATTACCAGGAACAGGAGGCTTCCACAGCTATAAGAGAGTATGTGGGCCCTTACGCCTCTGCTATGTTCCCGGGAATCATGGAGGTTTTTTTTTTAAGGCCATCTGTTACTTACAGAACCACGGCAGATAAGTGGAGGGCCACAGTGATATCATTATATTATCATATTTCCACCAACATCATTCAGTAGAAGTTTGTAAATAATTGCTTGTCGCCATACTGAATCAAAGGCCCTTTGGAAATCAACAAAGCATGTGTATAAGTATTTCTTAGAAGATAACTGAATATGTGTATCAATTAGAGTTTTTGATGTTTATGTGATCAGCCGTTCAGCTCTTTTTACTAAATCCAATCTTATTGAATGGGCTCACATTATTATTTTCAAAGAAACTGTACAGTCTATTGTGTAAAAGTTTAAAACACTACCAAATAATTTACATAAGTCATAAATGGCCTGATAGGGCAATTTCCCAGGCTGTAGCTCCCTGGTTGATGTGTATCTCCCTTTTTATGTATGGGAGTCAAAAGATTATGACACAAACCATCCGGAAACTTACCGTCACACAAAATTCTATTAAACAGAGCAGTAATAAGAGGAGAAATCACATTGATGCTACACTTGAACATTTCATTCAGCCTTGCCCTTAGGTAGGCCAGGGGACAAAAATATGATAGGGTCTCTATCTTCGTATCGGTAAATATGCAATCAAGACAACCTCCTGAACATGCCGGGACACATTGTCCCAACATGCAATGATGATCACTGATGACGGAGGAAACTACATGGTTCCCGACAGCAATCAGAATTGCGAGATCTACTTCAACTTGTACATGTACATGTATGGGCATGGTCCCTGGATGATGATGGACTCGGGAGGTGTTATCCTCCACGCTTGTACCTTGATTGACTTACCTGGGCCCCCACATCCAATGTCACCCATCCAATCGTCATTCTGCCAAAAGCTCGTCTTGTCGGCTTCCTTCTGATGTACTGGCTGTGCTGAATTTACATCATTCTAAGGGCTATGTCATCAAATTTAATTTAAACACAGGATATGGGCAGGTCGTGACTGCATTTGTTTACGGATGTGACGTACTTCATCCAGCCTCGATAAGACTTCGGCTGAGCGATATTAGGAAGCCAATTACATAACGTAACATGTTTGTGTAGTTGATTGTGACTTCTTGATTGTTCGAGTGGAACGATCATGAGGGAAAATGCCATGGTGCCAGTTGGGGGCATGTTAATAACAACTTTATGACAGTGGTAATGAGAGTTAATTATCAGCGACAGTGATGTCTGCTTGTATTTCAATAATCAAATGATAGTGAACCATATCATATGTGAATTTCGGACAATCCAATACATTGGAGTAGATGTTTCATAAGTCTTCGAGATAACGTGGACTGGAGGACACTCCAAATCAATACGAAAATCGCGAGAGCTATTAACATCAAAGGAGAGCGTGTTCATAAGCCGGCTCTGCGTTCGGAGACCCTGCTAACGCCAGGCTCCTCACCGCTGTCACTAAAATGAAAATGACGCTGCGAAGCACCACCAGACTGCGATGAGTCTGGCATGCATTTTGTCTGGTTGTTCCACCCTGTATACTTCATTTGTCTACATTATATATAAATTGCATCAGTGACAGCATTTGAGGCTAAAGTTTGTTTCTTCGACTTCGTCAGTGATTCTTCAAAGTAAGAGTCAAGACCGACACTGACGGCGACAGCTGTCTGTGGACTGCGGCTTCCTGGCGACCACTTACTGGCATTGTGTGATGCTGTGTCATGTGGATCAATCCAGAACATGATAACTGCTGAGTCACTGTACAAGTGTATTATAAAAGCACCAGCTGCACCATACACTTTTGTGTATTGATTCATATGTAGGCCTAACGGTGCATTGCTATTGTGCAATGACTGTCATTTTGACCCACAAGTTCTTACAAATTTTATGTTTGACAAGGTCAAGGCTGCTAAAACTGTGTGGACTTGCAGTTACACTGGAGAGTGCTGGCGACCACAGGACTTCTTGATGTGAACCCAGAACTTGGCAGAAGTTACAGACGCATCAAGACAAAGTTACGGTAGTGCTTAAAGACAGCGCAAATCAAGTAATTGGCAGACTCTTAAATTATTATTATTATTATTTTTTTTTTACCATCAAAAGAATTTAATTGATTGTGAATGTAAAATATTAAGTTCAAGTAAATTGTAGTCCTTGATGTTTAATTGTCAGGCCTACACAATATCGTCAATAACTGGCAGTCTGTGTCTTTAAATTTTTTGGTTAGGCCTACAAGTATAAGACAGAATGGGAGCTTTATGCTTTTTCAGACTAGTACCCATTGAAAAATTTTAACAATTATTTACTATCCTGAATGGGATTTTACTGGTCTTAGTACACACCGGACTAAGGTGAAAAGGCCAGCACAGACTTAACCAGTGTAGTTTTGCTGGTCTCTGGCTGGTTCATGCTATGCAGTTTTGATGTAAATTTAAGTGACATTCAGTATTCACATGCTGATTAGTAGAGATTCATCTTTGTCTTGGTTCTTTCCTGCTGAATATGATAATGTTTATATGACATTTAATGTTTTTTTGTTTCATTGACATTCCATCATTGATTTCCTTTATGTTTGGAGAATTTGATATTGAGATTTCTTGGCCATATTTCTTTTGGTGGCGAATTTGCAATGTGTGATCTGTGGCTGCATCAGACTATATTTTATTTTTTCATGGTCTGATGAAGAACTGTGTTTATTTACAAGTTATCTTGGTTAATTTTATGTGTAAAATGAATAAGCAATTAAAATTCCTGAGTCATCTCACAATCAGGGCTACAGATATGTACATCATAAATTAAAATTAACTAGAAAAACAGTGACCTCATGCATCTTTCATAAAAACACTGCTGTAAAATCACGTAGTTTTTTCTGTATGTATATTTTCACTTATTAATTTTGCTGATTCATCAAAACCATGAAAATGAAAAAATATCATTTTAACATAGGTTTTATAGGAACTATGTCTAGAAGAGTAAAATTAAAACTTCATTCATGCATAAAATTATGAAAATAAATTCACATAAAAAAGTATGTTTACAGTATATGCTGGCAGGGGTCAAAACTAATGGGTGCCTGGTTGACCCAGACAGCTTAAAATTTGTTGGGGCAATTTTAGATGATTCCCTGGTTGCCCAAGAGGCAACTTTTTATTTTCAGCTTTATCAGTGTGGTATTTTATACTAGTACTACAGAATGAGCCAGCACAGGAATCAAATGATCTGGTAGCATTTACATAAGTACATTTCACATAAGAATTACCTAAGCACATGTAGAATACATTTTATCAACATAAATGACTGATAGGAGAGGTCACAATCAAGTGTTATCGGTCTATTCACCTGAATATACAACAATACAAAAAAATTCCTTATTTCATGTCTCAAAAAAAGATGTTTACCTTTTAACAGTTTTAAGATGAAACAACACAGTATGGCCTTGTGGGTTATACACATAGATTAAGTCATTCCATATGTTTATGCAAATGAATATTTAATTTCAAGTTTCTCTTTGTGAGCTGTAAATGGAAATTTTTGAATATGTTTAGTTGTGGGTCTTCATACAATGATTTAATACCATATTCCACATTAATTATAAATTAGCCAGAAGCTTATGTACTATTTTACTTTTTAACCTGTTTTATATATATATTGTTTTTGGGTTTTTACCTCAGCTGACTTGTCAGTCAGCTGAGGTTTTTTGAGGGTCCGTCGTCCGTCCGTCCGTCGTCCACAATTCACATTTTCGACTTCTTCTCAAAAACTGTCAGCCAGATTCACTTCAAACTTGGTGGAGATGTGCCTTGAGTGGGTCTCTACCAAGTTTGTTCAAATGGTCACGGTCCAGTGATTTTTGGATTTTTAATGAATTTTTTTGTTCTTTTTTGGGGCAAATCTTAAAAAATCTTCTTCTCTGAAACCGCTCACCCAATTGCTGTGATATCACACAGGAAGAATCCCTGGGACTCCTAGTTCTTAATTTGTTCACCAGGTGGCGCTGCAATTTTTTCCTAATTTTTTATGAATTTTTGTGTGTTATAGCTTTTTTCGACTTCTTCTCCAGAACCATCAACCAGATTAAGCTGAAACATGGTGGATATGTTCCTTGTAGAAGGGTCAAACAAAGTTGTGCACTATGTGGGAATGCTGCAGATTCCTGATTTTTAACGATTTTTTCAATTCTGGTACTTGTCGGTCAATGCAGCTTTCCTATTGATTACTATGGAAGTCAATGGGCATTCTAATGCTAATTCACATTTTCGACTTCTTCTCCAAAACCGTCATCCAGATTAACTTCAAGCTTGGTGGCAATGTACCTTGGGTAGGTTTCTACCAATTTTGTTCAAATGTTGATGCTCCAGTGATTTTTGGATTTTTAATGAATTTTTTTGTTCTTTTTTTTTGGACAAATCTTAAAAAATCTTCTTGTCCGAAACTGCTTACCCAATTACTTTGATATCACACAGGAAGACATCTAGGGACTCCTTGTTGTTAAATTGTTCACCAGGTGGCGCTGCAGTTTTTTTCTATTTTTTTATGAATTTTTGTGTGTTATAGCTATTTTCAACTTCTCCAGAACCGTCACTCCGATTAAGCTTACACGTGGTGGATATGTTCCTTATGGAAGGGCAAAACAAAGTTGTTCACTATGTGGGAATGCTGCGGATTCCTAATTTTTAATGATTTTTTCAATTCGGCTCCTTTGGGGTAAATGCACCTTTCCTATTGATTACCATGTAAGTCAATGGGCGTTCTAATGCAAATTTACATTTTCGACTTCTTCTCCAAAACCATCATCCAGATTTACTTCAAACTTGGTGGCAATGTACCTTGGGTGGGTGTCTACCAGGTTTGTTCCAATGGTTATGTTCCAATGAATTTGGATTTTTTTATGATTTTTTTTTCAAAAATCTCTACAAAAGTTTTAATAGGAAAGTTTAACATGGGGATTTCTTGTAATGGTCATAACTTTAATAGTATTGACCAGATTTACTTCAAACTTGGTGGGGATGTGCCTTGGGTGGATCCCTACCAAGTGTGTTAAAATGGTCACGCTCTATTGATTTTTGGATTTTTTTATGAATTTTTTTGTTCTTTTTGGGGGCAAACCTTAAAAATTCTTCTCCTGAAACCGCTCACCCAATTGCTTTTATATCGTACATAGACACTCCCGGGGACACGTAGTTCCCAATTTGTTCACCAGGTGGTGCTGCAATTTTTTTATGATTTTTTTGTATGGTTTTGCTATTTTCACTTGTTCTCAGAACGGTCCCTCAGATTAAGCTGAAATGTGATGGATATGTTGTTGTGGAAGGGTCAAACAGTTGTTTACTAGGTGGCACTGCTTTGGATTCCTGATTTTTAAGGATTTTCAATTCGGGTAAGTACTTATCGTTCAATGCAGCTTTCGTATTGATTACTATGTAAGTCAATGGGCATTCAAATGCTAATTCACAGGACAACTGACACAAAATTTACTGTTTACTTGATAACTTGAGATCTGTTTTGAGTTAGATACACATGTTAATTATTCTGTATGAAGGTCATGCTGAGACAGTACATGAATGACCTTGACCTCATTTGTGAGCTCAAAGTGCAACATACATGAATTTTACTCTTCATTATAACTTGAGAACTACTTGAACTTTGATGTTGCACATGTAAGTGTTCTTCTATAAAAGTCAGACTTACTCAGAACATGGTGTCCTTGATCCTTTCCCAAGTTCATAGAGCTGCAAGTGTGATGAATGTCAAGATCAGCTGAGGCACGGGCTGTTCACACAGCCCTCTTGTTTTTTTTGTTTTTTGTTTTTTTTGTTTTTTGTTTTTTTTATTTTTGTTTTTTTGTTTGTTTGTTTGTTTGTTTGTTTTTTTTGACTTTTATGCATACAATCTATCATTATGTCAACAATCAATATTTTGTCCAATGCAGTTAGGTACATCAATTGCACTGGAATACTGCTCGTTGTGAAATTACCAAGTGTTGTGTGATTCAGTATACAATTATTTGATGCCTTATTTACATCAGAGAAAATGGGTATCTTCAGGGGTTTAGGGGCAACTTGAGAAAATATCCTGGTTGCCCATAGGCAACTTGCACAAATGAAAAATTAAAAATTCCCCTGGCAGGTATAGTCATAATTACACATTATGTTACCATGCTTGGTGCACCTTTCATGCCAGGCATACCTGCTGGCATTATAGATTTTTTAACTTCTCTTGTCTTTTTGAGGAGAGACTTGGCCCTTAACGTTTTTCCATAATGCTTTCATTGATTCAGGTTTTCCCATTTTTCAGAAACTGGTGTTTATCTGCAACTGAAAAAAGTCATCCAAAACGAAAAGCATCTTCACAAGGAAAGATCTGAGGCAGTGAGTGAAGAGCCATGGAGTACTGTGATAATGGTACAGATTTGCTGAAACCATGGGTGGATGGTGGTCTCTCACGCTGCTTTTATAGCACAGTGTCCTCTGCTGTCATCAGTGGCTTCCTGTTCATATTTGGATCTGTACAGCTGATCTTGTACAAGAAGTACTCCTGTCAAGTTGACAGGTTAATGCGACCAAATGCCCCTCTGTACAAACTTCAGATTGTTGTTCACCTTATCCTGGCATTGGAGAGTATTGTTCACCTGATACTTCAGGGCACTGTTATTGGGGACAAACAGGTATATGGCTACCAAATCATGGATGGGTGCTCTGGGGCCATGGTTTGGCTGTTTGCAGTGGGCCTGATGCACTTGGAGAGGCACAGGAGACTGTGGGGGTTCCTTGCAGCAGGACATGGACCTGTCATTTTAATCTTCTGGACATTGGCATTTGTACGGGAAAATCTTGGCTTTATATCATGGTTCAGTCCCCAGTGGTGGTGGCAAATTAAAAGGTTTGTGTGTATTTGTACAACTACAACTATGGTAGGGTGCTGATGGTATCAGTGTTCTCCCCAGAGCCCTACAGCCCTATAAATTGCAGGGCTGTGACTTCAACTGCCCATTATAAAAGTATCTAGGAGAATAGCGATGTAATTCTTGAAATTTGCTCCAATTTGGTAAAATCTGAAAATCCCACAACACCGTCAAGATTATCTGGGGAAAACACTGGGTATGCAATAAAGATGGGAATACACAATGCTAGCCTGGGCTCAAGAAACTTGCATATTGGGTTGTGTATTCAGCTGAATACACATTAAATTGCTAATTGGGACATCCCCTATTTTGGGGGTATTCTGCTGTGATAGCTGGTGTGGGTGATTTGATAAGCTGGTGTATCGAACAAACAACACATTGGTTGCCCTGCTATAAGCCTACCCCCACCCCGCAACAGTAACGTAGCCATCATACAGGGTGTCCTTTCTTCGTGGGGCAATACAACAGAAATGGACATGTGCTACATGTACGTGAGACAGTGGCCTTACAGAAAGGGTGGCCTTCGGCAAGAGAGGCCTTATTAGAGAGGTACCAGTGTATTGTTTGGAATATACAATTCGCAGCAGACTCCTTGTACATGTGTATGTGTGTTACAATGTATGTTACCATTCAAAGAAACATGATTGACATGGTATTTATTCCTAATCCTATGTGTTTTATTGCAAATTGATCATGATATTGGTATGATCAGTGATGAAACTACACTTGATCATATAGGTATTTATAAACATTCACTGTAAAAACAAAAATTTGTCACAAGCAATAAAGTCTCAGGAATTTGCAAGAATTGCATCAAGGTGGTTGAATTAACACAGTTTTAACTCCTTTCCCACTCAAGTGCCCAGATGTAAATTGTTATCTGCCTTAATGTTTTACATAAATTTCTTGTGAATAAAATTATTTTTGGCTGAGATTTGTATGTTAAGACCATTCATAATGGCATGTCCTAGGTCAATAGCATTCCTTGGCACAGATAGGGTACAATGTCTGCCTTCACATTTTTATTAAATTTCTCTTTTTAACTGGAAAACATTTTTGCTGAGATTTGTATGTAAGACCATTCATGATGCCAGGTCCGAGGTCATCAGCTTTCCTTGACATGGGTTGGGCACAATGCGTCCAACCCACACCAAGGAAAGCTATTGACTCAGTCCCACTCTGACTAGGAATGGGTCACTTATGTAGTCTTTGCTCTGAAATATAAGTATAAAATAATATAAAAATATGTGTGTGTGTATGTGTATTTTTGGCCAATTTGTAGTCCATTGACTTAATGTAATCGATCTTATAGAACGATGTTAACCCTTTCCCCCTTAAACCGGCTAGTGGTCAAATGTTGTCTGCTTCAGCGTTTTCAACTGATTTCAACAGCAATGAAAAACAATTTAACTGAGAATTGAAGATGAGACCTGTCAAGACAACATGACCCAGGTCAACTCAGTCTTAATTCAAGGGGGAAAGGGTTAAAGCCCTACATGTATATGATATGTGTGTGGCCAGTTTATCGGTGTTATCATAATCATTTACAGCAAGTCTGATGACATTGAGCTGAGTCTGTGGATTGTCAAGTTTGTGTGCACACTGGTCTTGTTTGTCCTGGGTTTCAAGGCCCCTGGACTGGTACCAAGTGAGTCAGCATATCGGGAATTTATCATCAATGATGGGACAGACGAGGAGCAACAAACTGTAAGTATCAGTTTTTATATCATAATTTCTTTGATTTTGCAGGTGGAAAATGAAAGTCGGTAATGTGACAGAGTGGGTACACAGGAGCGTTAACTCAAAAAAAGATTAAGGATATACAGTGAAACCTCCCTGTGCCGAACACCCTTAGGACCAGAAAAAAGTGTTCAGAATAGTGAGGTGTTCTGTATACGGAGGTTTGATAGCATTGAAAGTACACATTTGGGACAGAGAAATGGTGTTCAGTATACGGAGGTGTTTTCGGTTAGAGAGGTTTTACTATACTTCTGCTTAGCAGAGGTGTCCACAAAATAGGCCTTTATGATGCTAAAGTGAGATGTCAACCTTCCAACATCACACAGTCCTAGAAACCAAACAAAGCAAAATTTGCAAAAAGTGACGCCCGCTTTTCATATTCACTACTTACTTATAGTGTATTTTGCCTCAAGAATTTCAAAGTTCAATGAAAAATAAAAAGCTGAATACATTTCAAACTGAAAAATTGGGAAAATTGTACGTTCACTTTGCATAATTGCTGTATGAACACAAAACCAGAGACACAAACAACAATGACAAAACACAATTCTCCACTTTATGTACTTTTCCAAAATAACTACTTTCCTGGACTTACTTTTAGTTTATTGTTTTATGGCCTATTTTGTGGACACCTCTGCTAAGCAGGAGTATATCCTTAAAAAGACATTGATAGTTGAAGTAGACATGGGAGCATTGCCTTGGGGCAAGACAGCATCATATTGATTTAAAGGATATGGTTTGTAGTCACAGTGGATTGCATAGGTGCAATTTGCCACATTTATGTACACTGTACTATTTATCATTGTTGAGAGTTAACTATTATAAATACAGAAGACAAACACGATGTGTCACTTTATTGTTTTCTTACTGTGACATCCAGATAGTTTAGAGAAGTTAACATAATATTAGTTTTATTAATTTTTTTCAATACTGGCAATTTTTTTGTTATCACCTTCCCAATATGTCCACGTAATAACTTTAGGCTGTGAAACATGGTTGATGGTTTCCCATTAATGACCTGTTTATAAATTTATTTACTTGTCAGAGTTTCAATGTTCTTAATTATCGCATCAAATGTGATAGTAACCAGTATTTGCATACAGTATAGGTTTAAACATAGACAGTAACTGGATTGAATATGAAGCATAAGGAGATTGGATGGTTTGGAATTTTTTGTTTTTTTCTTTTGTTGGGTTCAGAACTGCAAGGAAATTACAGTGTTTTTATGCCTGCTATGATGATGATGATGACAATGAAAACAACAATGATGACAGGTTGTTTATTATCAACTAATGTACATTGTAAAAAAAAAATCAGAATTTTGGATCATGAGCAAAATGTAATTCCTTTAACAGACTGTCTACTACTTCTGTGTTACTTCCAGCAAAGCCAGACATCCCCAGGATCAACATGGAAAGGGTTCTTCAAGAAGCTAAAGAAGATGTGGCCATACATGTGGCCTAAGAGTAAACCACTGCTGCAGGTGCTTGTACTGGCCTGTGTGTTGGTGCTGGTGGGTGGCCGTGTGGTCAACTTGTATGTGCCTCTGTACTACAAGAGCATAGGTAAGCCATCTGTACAGCTTCCTACATATCATGTACTGATAACTGACGTGAGATATACTAAAGCAAAGTCAAACAGGAATTTACCATTCAAGTATGATCAGGTTTAGAATTACAATTATTTTTTTGTTACTTGCCCAGAGGGCAAGTTACATGTGCACCCAACTTGCCCTGAGAGACATGAGCTTCCTTCACCGTTTATGTCGGTGGACTCTATTAAAAGTGTGTTACAGTTGTTTAGTTTATTTGTGTCACAGGCCTCACTTACACATACAATTCTCCATAAATCAGGCAAAGTCTTTTGTTTACTTCTTTTTTTTTTCTAATTGCCAAATTCTAACTTGCCTGAAACTATATTTTAAAATGAACTTGCCTGACTGCATTTGAGGTTGCCCCAGACCTCCAGCCAAGTGGGTAATTCGAACCGGTATGATATATGACTTGCCAGACATTGTGAGACCACTACCTAGGCCTTTACCAGTTAGGTGTGATATATGACCCGCCAGACAGGGCAAAGCCACTAACTAGACCTTAAGCATCTAAGCATGATATAAGTCGGCTGGGGACTTGTTATGGTTCATGCATAGGCATGGAATAAACACCATTTAAATTTGAAAGAATTGCAAGGAAAAAATGGAAATTGATGCAACAATTCTGCTGTTTGACCTGTCAAACCTATTTAGAATTTGTTTTAGAATATTATCACCATTTTACTTTCTGTCAGAATTTATATGTACATGATCTTAATATCCTGGCATTTCCATAAAGTTGAAGTGAAAGAGATGTCTTTGCAGACAGTTTCATGCAACCTTGTACTTGCTGAATCAGTCCACAGTTTTATTCCACAATAAGTTGATTAAAACATTGAACAAAAAAGGAGGGAGAGAGAAAGTAAGGAAAAAAGGAGGGAGAGAGAAAGTAGGGAAAGATGTTTTTGAAGACAGTCTTTTGAATTGATTTAATTGGTGCTGCATGCTGGTGACAGTTTCAAATTGTTGATGATACTACATGTATGTTAATTTGTCTTCAGTGAACAGCTTGACTATCAATCCAAAGATGGACCTGCAGAATCCTAAAACTCTCCGGGATGTTATTCCACTCCAATTTCGCTGGGACCTCATCCTCATTTATGTGGGACTCCGATTTCTGCAGGGAGGAGGCTCTGGTAGGCATCACTTCTATAGCACAAATAGTATCACTTTTATAACATGAGTAGTACATGTATCATTTTTATAACATGAATATTGTCACTTTAACAACAAGCATAGTCACTGTGTCAATTTACAGCATGAATAGTATCGCTTATAACATGAATAGGGTCACATCTACAGTGTGAATAGTATCACTTTTACAACATGAATACAGTGGTACCTGCTATTTACAACTGCCCCTAATGCCAGACAAAAGTGGTCACATATTGCAGGTGGTCTTTTAATTTCAGGTAGATTAACAAAGAAACAAGTGTCTGGTATGGGTGGTCTTAAAAACTAATGTGGTCTCTCATGAGAGGTGTTCTTTCGAGCAGGTACCACTGTAGTGTTACTTCTACAGCATGAATATTATCACATCCCTTCTACAGCATGAAGAGTTTCACTTATAGCAGTGCCACTTTTACAGCATAAATACTGTCACTTACAACAGGCGGCTCAACATGAATAGTGTCACTTTTACAGCATGAATAGTATCACTTTTATACCATGAATAGTGTCACCTCAACAGCATGAATATTATCACTTATAATACAAATAGTGTCACTTCTACAGCATGAATAGTATCACTTTTATAACATAGTGTCACTTTTGCAGCATGAGTAGTGTCATTTTGACACGTGAAAAGTTTCACTTTCACAAGAGTATATAGTTTCATCTCTATTGAATATGACAGAGTTAAAACATGCACAAAGAGAAATTCTCTACATTATTCAGTGATCTGGGACTATTTGTATGAAATGATGTGATACTTTACAAACAAAGCAGGTGGGTGGGTCACAAGTGATAGACATAGACAAATTTTATTTATACTCAGTGTTTAAAAAGAGAAGCACCAGCCATAGGCTAATAAAACTGAACTGTAATGAAAACAAAAAGGATGACCACAGCTGAAAGAGATTAATATACGATAAATGAAGGAGACAACAAAACATGAAAATACTATGCATTATATACGTGTGTATTGATACATCATATGTCCACCACTTTAAAAAAATAAAAATTTGAATGAAAAGTAAGTCTGCAAATGCAACTTTTGGATTAGGAGAAATAAAGTTTGTACCTGTATTTGACCATGGCAGGTGGGGGCATCCTGTCCAACACAAGGAGTTTCCTGTGGATACGTGTAAGACAGTACACCAGCATGCAGACGCGGGTACAGCTGTTGGGTCACATACATGCGTAAGTGTAAACTTTCCTAAGTCGCTCTGTTAGGTACCTTTCACTAACATGTCTGATTTGCTTCCAATGAAAGAATTAAATCTGAGGATGATGAGGTTGAGCCAGGACAAAACCAGCTGCAAATCAGCCAGGTGAGGTATGGAAGAAAAGGACTTTTCGCAACAGCAATCCTCGTGGTGTAGCATGCAGAAGAGTCCACCTATACAACCACTTTTTTTAAGGATTATAATTAATTGAGGTTGGACAACACGGCATCATGTAGGGGAACAATAACACTGTCTTTGATCAATTATTTGTAAAGCATGTTACATGCAGGCTGCAGTAGGAGGATTAATCTACCATTGTGAAGTCACCTTCTTCAAGGACTCTCCCAGCCAGTTGCCCAATCAAACAGTGCATATAAAAAGGTACACACAGTTCTCTGGTCATCATGGCTGCCATGCAGTTTCATGTGCTTAACGGAAAATATGTTTGTGCATGTACTAGAAACATTAAAATCGAAGTTTTTCAAGCTTACTGCTCATCTCTGCATACTACACAGTAATGGGTCATTTTTAGCTCTGCTGACCTAAGGTTGCAGAGATTTTGTGACTGCTCGTCTGTCAGTCCGTCCATTAACGTTTGCTTGTTAGCGCGATACTGTCCACAGTTTTCAAGTTAACCCAGTATAACTTTGAAGACTTAGAGGGTGTATGAAAATATAGTTCCCTTTTGATATAGGTGGTGGCACCTACAGTATTATGTAATATATGGGTCGAAATATGAACATTTTATAAATGCTCTGGCATCTTTAATTTGTAATGGATCTTGAAATGTGGTGGGATTATTGGGGAGATCAAAGTCTAAGTTGCTAATGATACCAGTGGCGCCACCTATAATTGACGGCAATATGAGCCAAAATGTGTTTACCACTTATATAAAAACTTGCCAGTACTTTCGGACCTGTATCAACTATCAGGGCAACCTTCTCCATTGAGCTTTGTCTTTGACGCAGTGGGACGCCTGGCACTCGGCCAATTGCTGACCCTTAGTTTATTGCCTCAGGGCGACTTCTATGTCTGATACCAGATACTATTTCTGGGGCCTACAACTGGTTACTGTTTGTCGTATTTACATTTTCAGGTAATGCTCACTCTGGAAAAGTCCCATTATATATTGTACATTACATTCATTGGACAAATTAACCTTCCCGTAACACTAATCACACATATATTCTGGATGCTACCTCTTCAAAATATCCAATCAACATGGCTGCCATTGTGAAAATAGTGAGTTCCGCACCCAATGCCAGTGGTTTGTGAATGAGCATTGGGACGATCTTGCCGAGTGGGGGTGGGAAGAGATTTAAGATGTATGAAACCAAAAATATATATTTTGCAATTATTTCAGAGCATTAATAATGATATATATGCTGTGGCCGCGATTCACTTTGATATCCAAATCAAGTGTACTTTTGTGGTCCTACTTTTGTGAGACTGACCCGCAATCAATGCATTAATTGCGCAATGTTCAAAATGGTGCTCGAGCGTGCCGTGTCACATTTGGATTTGTAACTAAGGATGATAACTGCTCCAGACACAACCAAGCGGGCAGATGAAAGTTAAGATAGTAAGTCATGTTTTAAAAGTACTTTAACGACCATTTGCCCTCGGAATTTAGAGAACGGACACCTGGAACCGTGCTGAAAACACGTGGCCATGATTTGCTGTGATTTTCCTTTCCGACAATGCATTGCAATACATTCCATTAGTTTTAGGGTTGGTCCTTTTTAGTAGGGTCTGTCAGGTTACCGGAACGACACATTTATTTTTGTTAGGCCTTGGGTAACTTGGACATTTGTTGAAACATGTTGAAAATGTACGTTCTTTCCCCTTTTACACATTACCTCTTCTGAGGTCAGTATAATTCGTTACCTGGTAATAGCCGGAGGCACTTGTTTAAGATATAAAATTCCATATCTGGAAAAGTAATTGGATTTGACTTGACAAATTTATGTGATATGTAGACCATGTCCAGTGTTAGAATGTTATATAATACCAGTGACCTGAACCCACTTTGTGAGGTCACCATGTCTGTAAAGTTGAAAGAGGTGATTTTGTAATGGCAGGGTGTAGCTTGGACCTCAATGACAAAGAGAATTGAGCCTCCAGATCAAAATTGCGCTTGACTACATTGTACATAAAACTGTACTTGGTGTACCTTTTGGGTCATCGTGACCCAGTAATTATGGCGTTAGGTGGTTGTCCAAATGTACTGCTTTCCTTCAGTGACTTGAAAAGTTATTACAGGATTTGAACAAACAGACCATGTATGGAAAGCTGAATACGGAGCACATATTTTAAACAATAATAATTTTTTATCTGAATTGAAGGTCAAGGTCAAATGGCCAGTTTGAATATAGGGGTCATCTTGTGAATGCTCTGCACCCCACAATTTTGTAGTTAGATCGATATGACGTTTGGAGCATGCAAAGTGTATGAAAATCTCTGTAGACATCAATGTTGGTGGGGCCACCTATAGTATTATGTAATATACGGGTCTAAATGTGAAAATCTTGTGACCAGTCCTGCATCCTTAATTTTCTATGGATCTTGATGAAATTTTGTGGGATTGTAGAAGTGGTCAAAATCTCGGTTGTTTATAGTACTAGTGGTGCCACCTATAATTTGACGGAAATTAAGAGTTAAAATGTCGTGAAAGATGCAAAATTCCAAATCTTGAAAAATAATTCAATTAAATAAGCCAAATTTATAGAATATATAGATCATGTCCAATGCTAATATATTATGTAAGATCAGTGACCTTGACATATTTTTGTAAGGTCACCAGACCTGTTAATTTGGAAAAAGTGATTTTGTTATGATAGGGTGTAGTTTGGACATCAGTGACAAAGAGAATTGAGCCTCTGGATCCAAATTGGACTTGAGTAATTGTATATAAAACCCTATTTGGTGACCTATATTATTGCTCACCATGACACAATGATTTTGTGACCTTGACCTATTTTTCAAGGTCATTAAGCACTTAAGAAAGGGACGTTTAATTCAAATGTGGCAAATGATGCCAAATGTACCACAAACGTGTATCATGTGGAAGTTTGATATTTCATAATATGGCTAACTTTGATTAATTTTTCAAGTTTGTGGATTGAATACATTTCAGAAAATGATATTTTGGTGATGGTGGTCGGCAGAGCATTGTGCCCATGGGCCTCTTGTTTACAAGAGCCCAAGTAATACTAATGTGTTATAATAATGCCCCTAACGGTGTGCTAGGCTTTCCCAGATGCCGTTCAGCCAGTGACATGCTTGAGTTCCACTGCACTCTTTCCTATGCAGAGCTCAGAAACCGCATTATTGTTTCATTATTATTTCTTTAAAAGAACAAAGAGTATAAAAATAAAGGGGTGTTATTATTGTGTTCTTCTGATATCAGGTGGTTATCACCTTCATGGCTGGTGTGCTTAGTAGCTGTGCATGGGATTTGGGGAGGGGCACAGGTGTAGGTGGGATGTTTTACTTTTGGTCCTGCTTTCATCTGTGCACCTGCTTGGGTACATGTGGTGTTTTCTGTCTGCTCACAGACAGTACATTATTTTTATTTAATTTATCATCATCATCATCATCATCATCATCATCATCATCATCATCATCATCATCATCATCATCATCATCATCATCATCATCATCATCATCATCATCATCATCATCACCATCACCATCACCATCACCATCACCATCACCACCACCACCACCACCACCATTATTTAAAAGTGATGTGATGTAAACATAGTATTGCACAAGCTTTTTTTTATATGTTCTTTCCTTGCTGGTATGACCAGAAGTTTTAATTACAAGAATAATCATAACTTTTTACATTTATATAGAGTTAGACTTTTTTTGCAAAAATCAACATTAAACAGTAGAAGGGTATATATTGAGATCACATATTTAGGGGAATGCCCAGCATATCTTCACATGTAACAGCTTAATTAAGACTGGCACTGTATTGTCAATGTAGTTGACCTAATCCATCTCATGTTGCAGATTATCTCTGCGATGGCATCTGGCAAGGAAAACTGGTGAAGTTCTGCGTATAACTGACCGTGGCACGGGCAGTATCAACACTTTGCTGTCGTGAGTTATTAAAGATGTCATCTTTATCCTAATTTGCATATTTCTTACAGCATACTTTTCATATTTATGGAGTTTCTGTATCCAGCTCAACTAGTTTGAAATTCATATTTTTGGATGGGTTTTTCTCTGTGTGTGGTAGGAAGCATGAGAATGGGAGCCTAACGAAATCTTAGTTCTCCCTTTTGTCACCTTATTGTGACGATCGCGGGCATGACTGAATCCATAGTTGCACTGGTCTGCTGTTAGCAAGTGAGACACACTGTGGACATGCTATCATGACCACAGCGGAGGCTTCCCTGTGAAAAAGTGGAAAGTAACCCCACACATCCATGGATATTTGTCAAGATTCGACAATTCGCACGTATCAGCGCCACAGCCTGGCATCTTTCAGGCACAGTACAGCTTTAACTTGATCAAAATCACACTTTCAGTAAGCAAACTTCCCCACTTTCTTCACGTCTATACACTTTAATATGCCTGTCAATGACCCGCTGGCAGTGGTGTCCCACTTCCCGCGAAATACCGTTTAATTTCGTCGCGCAATCCTGGGGGTCAAAATTGAAGAACTAAATTTCGTTAGGTTGGTATTGAAAATGATTTGCATCCCCAGATAAAGAGCTTTCACTCAAACTTCAACCTGATTTTTCCTGTCAGAGTATCATTTATGATAATCATCAATACATATCACCAATTTCAGAATTCTGCTGTTCAACATAGGACCCACCATTGCAGACATCGTCATTGCTATAGTGTACTTCTTTTCTGCCTTTGGTGCATGGTTTGCTCTCATTGTCTTTGCCACCATGTGCCTGTACTTAGGTGAGTCTCTTGTCTTAAGTTTGGTGAGTGGGTGTTCTAAATGGAAGGAAATAAATAAATCAAGATAACATACATGTAGAACTGGAGAATGTAACCATACACAAGTAAGACAGTACAGTGAAACAGTATATATGTAGACCTTGAAGAATGTGATGTGAAAATCAACTGCTTTTGATGAAAGAAGAGGGTTCATTGTTGTTATTTTATACTATATATATATATATATATAATTTTCATTCCAATTGTAGCACACACCCTGCTTTTTAATCTGGGGGGTTATCAAAAATTCAGTATTTTGGAATATTTTTTAAAGTCAACTGCTCTTGATGAAAGAAGAGGGTTCATTGTTGTTATTTTATACTATATGGATTCTACAATAAGTGTAATTGCGTGTGGTATTGTAAATTAAAATATATCATTATCACAAAACTCAGCAAAAACCATGTCTGCTCCTGGAAATCTTTCCATATTAGCACAGCATGCTACCGTTGGAATGAATACGTATATATATATATATATATATATATATATATATATATATATATATATATATATATATATATATATATATATATATATATATATATATATATTCTATAAAGCCTGCTTTCTGCTCACTTCCTGGCAGCCTGTACCATTGCCATCACTGAGTGGAGAACCAAGTTCCGCAGACAAATGAATGAGCTGGACAACAAGAAAAATGCCAAAGCAGTGGACTCACTGCTTAACTTTGAGACAGTAAGTGGAATTATTCACTATCTGGTGCTCATGTAAAACACACATTGGCTAACTGATACACTGGGTAGCTACTGTAATGTTGTAAGGGAAAATGTCAAAATGAGAACATTTTTTCTATCTTCAAGTGCTTCCCTTGGTACATACCGGGCATTGAAGGCAGCAGGAGTGTGACTGACTAGAAAACGTAAACAACACTGAATTCAGATAGCATATCTTGACACTTGAATGAAAGTTTTTTCTATGACAGATGTGACTGTTATAGAATTCCCATTTAACAGCACCAATTCAAGTTGCTGGTAGTGCAGCCTCTGTTACACTTTCTCTGGAGTATACTTGAAGTGACATCTGGTGGTGGGGCTTGTTCTAACATCCCAAGTGGGCCCTATTCCAGATAGACAAATAAATGAGCAAATATCTCAGTTGCATGGGATATGTTAAATACCTGTGTTCTCTGTGATGAAGGTCAAGTACTATGGAGCAGAGGACTATGAGGTCGAGCAATACCGTGACGCCATAGCAA
Source organism: Hermodice carunculata (assembly GCA_964020975.1). Classification (NCBI taxonomy): domain Eukaryota; kingdom Metazoa; phylum Annelida; class Polychaeta; order Eunicida; family Amphinomidae; genus Hermodice; species Hermodice carunculata. The sequence continues at coordinate 94,610,687 of OZ026613.1, read as the reverse complement.
AATATCAGGAACGTGAATGGGTCAGTAATGCCACCATGATAATGCTAAACCTAGTTCAGGGTACTGTGCTCAATGGCGGGCTGCTGGCAGGC
>OZ026613.1:94583395-94610395 GCA_964020975.1 Hermodice carunculata | reverse complement strand
TCCCTACTCTGTGCCTGGTATGTTACCAGTGGAAAGGGCTTCACTGTGGGTGACTATGTACTGTTTGCTACTTACATTACACAGCTATATGGACCAATCAACTATCTGGGAAGTCAGTACAGGTGAGCAAGGCTGATTATATCATATATTTATATATATATACATGTATTTCAAATTGTAGTCAAAATCTTTTTCGAGCTGCAGCGTCATATCTATAAACATAGGCACTTCATAACATCACAATAACGCGAGAGTATGATGCAGATATAACATGATGTCACTGATGTATTATTTATGTAATATTGCATGATTGTGAGAGTACCACTATTTTAAGGTCACCGGAAACAGAGCCTTCTATTCATTATGCTGGATTATTGTCTCTGTAAATTCATTTTGCTATAAGCGATTTTTAATTTAGTGTTTAGTCTTGTTTCTTGGGCCAATTGTCAGGTTTCAAAGTGGAAAACAATTATGAATTGGAAGCAGTAATTAGTAGTTAAAATTGTAGAATTTATAAAAAAGTGAGGCTGGTTGATGACAATTTAAATTAATGGTACCACAAATTTACAGCAAAAAAACAAAAAAACTGCTGGTGTAAAGGTCTGTCTTGGTTGCGTTTCAGTGTATCATAGTGTCACATCTTACCTTGTGTAAAACACATAACATGTCCCAGTGTCCATTTTGCTCCAATCATAAATTGTGTGTCTTACCTTGCAGAGCAATTCAGCAGGCCTTCATTGACATGGAGAACATGTTTGATTTGTTTGATGAGAAGCTAGAGGTAGGTTGGCTGCAGTTGTAATAAACTCTCTCAAACCCAACACCTCCATAAGCTGAACACCTCCCCAAGCTTAACACCTCCATAAGCTGAATGCCACCCTAAGCTGAACACCACCCTAAGCTGAACATCTCCCTAAGCTGAATGCCACCCCAAGCTGAACACCTCCACAAGTGGAGCACTGCTATAAGGTGAACACCCCCACAAGCAGCACACTTCCCAAGTGGTTACAGCATCTCTAAGCTGAACATCTCCATAATCCAAACACCTCCATAGGCCAAACACCTCCTTAGTCTGACTGCCTATTCTCAGTCCCAAATTTCCTTCTAAATATTGCATGGACCTTGCTAAGCTGAACTTTTTGGTTCAGTTGTAGGAGCATCCAGCTTAGGAAGGCTTCACATCACCTTGTGGTACACTAATCAACTGAACTTATATATGTGTGGTCATTATTCATGACTTTGTTATCCACATTGATTTAACTTTGTAAAGTGCATGTTGTTCTCTGAAAACTTTTGGTAATCTGTTTATTTTAAAGTTTGCAATAGTTAAAGTTTGCATTGATGATGAATTGCCCGTAAAATCATGGTATTAAAGCCAAAAGAAAGGCAGGGCACTTTTTGCATCCAATACACTTGTTCATATCCCTACTTTAACTCACTCCATACCAGTCCCCGATTTTTTCATATAATTACCTAGATTTAAGACAACAATTGCATATTTAAATTCTTCATGAAAAGAGCTTTCGTTCTAGTACCAACATGCCTATAGTCTTAAGTCATTTTTATTAGGTGTATTGCAGGTATACAACTGACTCAAACATGACAAATGTAACTGGAAGCAAACCAGAGCATGTTAATGTTGAGTTTTATTTAATTTTTTGCTTCTTTTTTTTTAAGTTTTTTCATTTCCAAGTTATATGTAACAAGTTTCCTGTGCTTATTATTGCAGATCAAGGACCCACCAAATGCCCCTGACTTGCAGGTCAAGGAAGGTCAAATTGAATTCAATAATGTCACATTCCATTATGAGCCAAGGTGAGCCACAATAGATACATATACCACTTGACTTTAGGCACTGCAATTTAGGTACACTAATACACTGTGCTTAAAATAGTATGATACATTGCTTTGGGAAAATGATACTGTGTTTTCAGGGGATAATACTGTAGGTAGAATAAAACACTAATTTAAATCATATGCTTGCATTTCTTTCAGGTAGATTAATACACTGTGGTTTGGTCAGAATAATCAACTGTACTTTTGCTACACTAATACACTATTTCAGGTAGTATCATACACTGCTTTGGTAGCCTGATACACTTTTCTAATGGGAGGAATATTAACTACTTTGGGTAAAATAAAACACTGTTCCTGATGTAGAATAATATAGTGGACTTTCAGTAGAATAATTCAGCATACTTTCTGTAGAATGATACAATGTACTTTAGAACAGCAGAATAGACCAGGGGCGAGTGGGCCTAGGTAGTGTGCACCTACTGTGAATTCATTTAATTTTGCTGTGTTCTTATTTTTGCTGTGCTTCAAAAAAAAAAAAACAAACAAACAAACAAACAAACAAACAAACGTGAAATTAAGAACACAGTGAAAAAGTTTTTAACATGGCATTGATTGTAGTGAATTTAAAGTCTCTGTGAAAGGTCCAAAATGCAAGAACTGTGAAAATAAATGCCCTTGAAAATAGATGTATTCACAGTATTTGGATCATAAGAGGATGCAGTGGAACCCTGAAGAAAAAAATAAAATAAGCAGTAAATCCCATTCCAACAAATAGACCACAGCACAATTTTATGCAATGTGACAGTTCCCCCCCCCCCCCAACGCGTTTCGGGATGTGTACTTAACCCCACATTATATTAATAAAATTTGGATTCATCTGCCCCCTGAAGAGGGGACACCTTGTCCTGAAACACGTTGAGGAGGGATCTCACATTGTATAAAATTGTGCTGTGATGTATTTGTTGAAATATTTATTATAATTATTGAATCTAGTTTTACTTCATGGTATTCACAGGAGGCAATTGTTTGTTGGTTGTCCCATTTTTTTTTTTTTTTTTTTTGAATGTGCATATAGCTATTCTCACCTGGTAGTAACTATTTGCCTGCCAGATATCATGTATGTCACAAACTATCTTGATACTTGCAGAAAGACAATTTTGAAGAATATTTCTTTTAAAGTGGCTCCAGGGCAGACCTTTGCACTGGTAAGTACCTGTACAATGTATTAAGGTAACAAAGCCAAGTGCTTCGAACAGTGCTGTCTTCAACTGGTCCCACAGCTTAGATTTTTTCCAGACCTGTAGAATTCGATGTAGTCTTGGCCTGTAGGTGAAACATGGATAAAAACGTGAGAAAATTGGGTGCTTTATAAGAAAAAAGGGCCTTTGGTGAAACAGTCAAATTTGTCCATTTTCACAGATTTTTCATTTTTTATATGGCTTACAAGTTTAGAAATTTGTAGAATGAAACTTCATGTTAATGTTCAGGTTTAGCATCTTTATATTTTCTACAAACCCAATGGGTCAATTTTAATTGAGGGATGCATGCAATTCCAATGAAGAGTATCAATTCTTCATCTTTACAGGCCACAAAACTTGAATCCTACAAATGAAAAACATATTGCAATATGCAAAAATGCAAACCTAGGTTAGACTTTAAGCTCCACAGTACATTGTAATTTTTATTTTGTTATGATTGGTACATCCATTTTTGAAAAAAAAAAAACGCTCCTCAAAATTTGATGATTTCAGTTCCGAAAAATTACCTGTGCAGCCTTAAATCAAAACATGTCATTTGCATACAGGGGTCACATGTTTACTAGGGTAGGACAAGTGAAGTTCCAGTTAGGGCAAAAAAAAATCCCAAGCACTGGCCCTGACGGCAAATACAAAATTTAATGTGAAAGATAGGCTTTGAAAGCGAAGTACAGGTTATTCAGAACAAAGGGCAAGTTAATTATCAAAATAAATTGCTCACAGTACATGTACTCGAGTAGAAACAAAGAATCAGTTACTCCAGGTACTGGCAACTTTAAAATTATCGTGCTCATGATGAATCATTTATTATTTATTTGATGAGATAAATCCACTCATCTTCTAAAAGCAGAATATGTAACCTAAAAATATTGATATAAAGGTTGATTGAATATTTTAATTTTAATTACATGCTGTTCTTTGACTTGTTGCTCAAACAAAAATTGTTCCAAATACAGGCATTGTGTAGTGCTGACCTCTGGTGGTAGCTTGTGATACTAAGATGAAATGGAGTTCAGAGACAACTTTGTTTTGAGAGTTGCTCCAGTCTGATTCTGAATTATTCTCATGCAATAGGCAAAAATAATGTGACGCAAATATTATATGTTTTCCAGGTGGGCCCCTCTGGCAGTGGGAAAAGTACCATAATCCGCTTACTCTTCCGTTTCTATGATGTGCAGGAGGGAGATATAAAACTCGATGGACAGAATCTGACTTTGGTGGGTGTGCAGTGTATGACTGTGATCTTGATTTAATGATGGCAATTTAGGATATTATTGTGAAAAAAGTCAAGACTTATTGCAAGTTCCATATACATTGGCACAGTAAAGATGTATATTTTCTCTACGTGTAGGCATTGCCTGCTGAGTAGAGTGAGTATCAGGCACAGGGGAGGATACTTCAAACTTAGTCTGCAAAATATTTTACAACCAGGACTCTTTTCAATGGTAAAGCAGCAAATGAAAATCATATCTGAAACATTTCAAAGATTATGATATGGAAAGAAACATGTGAATGCAGCCACAATAGATGGCTGATAATATGTCTACCTTTGTCTTTCACCCCACAGGTGAAGCAGAGCTCGGTCAGACAGTCCATTGGAGTGGTACCTCAGGATACTGTACTCTTTAACAATGATATCAGGTAACTTGAGACATTTCAAATCAAACTCTGCAATGTTCAAGGTATCTTCAGTAAACATGCAGTCATACAGTTGAATATTCTATACACAGCAGTTTTTCTTTTCTTTACCACGAATCACTTTGGGCTGATATCCTCTGATGGCTGCATTGTCTTGACTTCAAGATATTTTGCTACCAAATCAACCTGCGAAGAATGTAAACAAACCAGGTTACAGTCTGTACCTTCCAGAATAACGTATAAATCCAAACATGTCATATGTCAAATTGTTCCTTATAATGTTCTGAATCATCAGAGAAAATCCAGTCACCATTGGGAAAATTTTTAAATACATGTATCACCATTTGGAACAACCAAAGTACTGATAGTAGTCATGTCGCCTACTGTGGTGACTCGGAGTACTCACGTTGTGGCCACGTGTATTCAATCACTATGCTGACTATATTGAAAGCTGACCTGTCAATAAATACTGCACACTATACCTGTCAGTAGGAGAAAAAGTATCTGCCTGTGGTCAGAATTATGTAAGAGACAGCCCCTTGTAAAAGTCATTTGTAAAATTCACTTTTTAATCATTCTACCTGGAAGTGGGCCGATGTACTCATGTAGTACCTCAATACCAAGGCATGCAAGGCAATATGATACACTCAGCAAGGCATGTTGTTCTTGAGATATCAATTAAGTAAATGTACATATTCGGACAACTAATCTCTTCAGGTTAATAGTTCTTATTCTTGAAGGTACAATTTTCTATGTGTAACAGATTCTGTTTGTTTACTGATATGCAACCTCCAAAATTTCTTAACCCTTAAAGTGCTAATCATGGCTATAGTCATTTTCTCATTACTGTTAAACATGTAATGGTTAAAAGATTCAAATTCCTCATGAAGATACCTTTCATTCAAATACCAGCAAGCCTAGTTAAAAGCCAAAAGTGTTATTCTTAGTCAACAGCTTTGCTTTTGTCACTTTGTGCACAATTACTTGTTACATTATTCAACTCGGTAAATAATAGTTCAACTCGGTAAATAATAGCTGCAGTACTGAGCTAATGTTGTATGTTTTTAACACTGAGTATAAATAAAATTTGTATTATAATGTGTGCAAAATGACTCAAGGAAAGCTGTTAACTCAGTCTTAAATCAGTGCACTAAGGGTTAAAGCTATAGGAAAGGTGAGAATTAGCTGTAAGGTGTGTATTTGCCTCAATACACAACTGAATGCACAAACATTTGGAGGGCTAGAGCTGTGTATTCCCATTAGTTTGTATGTTAAAACAACCGTAAATAAACCTGTCACTTTTGTAGCTGTGGTTATGTGATTTTTGTGAGGTATTTAGTTATGCATGTAAATTTACTGTCTGAAATTTGGTGTTTCTGTGTGCAGTAGTTTTCAAGTTATTAAGTTGCAAATTACAATATAAAGTAATGGGAATACACAACCCTAGCCCTCCACTGACTGCAGTGCCCTCTTTTAGGCAGTTCTTGAACTTTCTGTTCTCACGCTTGCCTATTGCTCTGATTCAATCAGGTACAACATTCGCTACGGGCGAGTGACAGCGGAGGATGAGCAGGTGGAGGAGGCAGCGCGGGCCGCTGATATACATCACCGTATTGAGTCTTTCCCTGATGGTAACCTACTCTTTTTTTTTCCATAAAGTTAGTCTGGAAAAGCCATGAACAGTTGTGGACTTGCATGAAGACTTTTACAACTTAGCCAATTTTGCATGTAATCACTGAAATGCCCCTTGCCAACTCAACTGACAGTTAATATTTCTAGCCAAATTCGACCTCTTTTAGCACACAGCTGACAGAGCCAGCCCAGTAATTACAATTAAATTTCAGCTGAATGTACAATAAAGTCTGTCACTGGAATGGAAAGAGTTAACAAAAAGAAAAAGAATTATATGTAAAGTGCAGAAATTCATCCAATAGTAAAGACTGAGTTATCATTATCTTATCATGTTGTCAGGTTATGACACTGTGGTTGGGGAGCGAGGCCTGAAACTGAGTGGAGGAGAGAAACAGCGAGTGGCCATAGCACGGACCATCCTGAAAGCCCCCATGTTTATACTGCTGGATGAGGTAAGTCTGTGTCCCTTACCTGCTAAAACTTAGCCTGTCACCATGGCAAGTACTTGTTAACAGAACCCCAGACTGTGTCCATTACCTGCTAAAACCTAGCCTGTCACCATGGCAAGTACTTGTTAACAGAACCCCAGACTGTGTCCATTACATGCTAATACTTAGGTATAGCCCGTCAGCATGAAATTTACTTGTTGACAGAGCTCAGACTGTCCATTACATGCTAATACCTGGCTATAGCCTGTCAGCGTGAAAGTTACTCGTTGACAGAACCCAGACTGTGTCCATTACCTGCTAATACCTAGCCTGTCAACATGAAGTTATTTGTTAAAAGAACCACAGACCTTGCAGATTTGTTAAGAGCTTTAATTGAAAGATGATCAGTGAGAAGACAGATTTGGTGTGAGGAGTGACCATGCAGTCAAGTATGACATCAAGAGCTGCACTATGCTGGCAATATATGCAGGATCAACATCATACATAGGTTGGGGGAGAAAGCAGGATTTGTGTAAACTGTGATTTAGGGACCTGTTAGGTTGCTTATATACAGTTCTGTATTTCATGTAATTCAGGAAAATAATACATCAGCATCATGGACGCCTGTTCCATAATTACAAAAGTAGACAATTAAGATTTAGTGTCTATACCTGGCAAAATGATATAGATGACAACAAAACATAATGAATATGAATTTATATACTTTATACATGTATGACTGTTTATAAGAGCAAAATATATGTTCATGTAAATTGTATATTCTGAAGGCAACATCGGCCCTAGATACAAAAACAGAGAGGAACATCCAGGCATCACTGGCCAAGATCTGTGAAAACAAGACCAGCCTCATTGTAGCACATCGACTTTCTACCATCATCCATGCAGACCAGATCCTGGTACTGAAGAACGGAGAAATTGTGGAACGTGGCAGGTACGAAATCAACGAAAACATAGAGCAAGGATAGTCTGTCATAAAGCCAGCTTTAAATGGATTAGAAACATTACAGGTTATGCTATGCACATGTATCAAATAGCACTTGACCGGACTGTTCATGTGAAGTGTCAAGCACACAATCACACTTGTACAAAATCAGTTCTGTAGAGCATCAAATTACTTGTAGCTGCCCCCCCCCCCCCCCTTTCCCAGGGGGTGAAAACTAAATCCATATTTTGCTACTTATATGAAAAGAAAAAAGTTCTAGTGCATAAATAGTAAGTAAAACTATAAAAAAAAAAAATGGCCAATGAGGATGGAGTGTATAGTTTGAGTGGGTAAGGGTTAATTGGTTGTGTACATGTATGTCTGTCTTTGTAGGCATGAGGAGTTACTGGCCATTGAGGATGGAGTGTATGCAGACATGTGGCACCAGCAGCAGACAGCGGCAAGTGAGAATGGCTTCACTGACAGTGAGGACTTCACTAACATGCTGCCCCCTGGTGGCACCAAGAGACACCCAGGCGAGCCCCAGGATGACAAGTTGATTCAACTGTAGTGGACCAATGTGATAGCCCCCGTCATGTGCTTTCAGATTTTCATTTCTGAAACTGGTACTAGATATATAGTGAATAACAGCAGAATTTGTGGTTATGCATGAATGCATTACTCAATATGCATGACATTCCACAGGGATAAAGGTGTTTATTCCCGATGACTAACTGCACATTGATAGTTTTACAGGTCCTAAATTTTATAAGAGGATTTTAGTGTAATACAGTAAAGCCACTTTCACTATATTTTAATTTTTGCTTATTTCACTGATGGCATGCAATTCTCACCATTCTGCCTTGCAGCAGATATTACGAAGTTATAGATTTGGACACTCACTTGACTTGTCTCATGCTAATATTTAATTGTCAGAGTTTCTCTCCTGGTTAATACATTTTTAAGTTCATCAACATAAACCCATCAAGACTGACATGAAGAAGCTTGACATATCATGATCTGACACTCTTATGCTAGGTACTATTACTCCTCAGCTTTTGGACAAATAGTATCTTAATTTTGATTGGAGTATTTTCCCGTTAGGGCTACATGGAGAAATTACTCTGTGATCCCACCGTAGTTTGACGTAATATGTCTGCAGATAAAGATCTGCATAATATTTGACATTCTATCATTACTATGAAACAGTCAGGTTGATAATTTAAATCAAGTGCAGCAAGAAGCATGACCATGACATCATAGACAGGCTGACTGGCAGCCTTACCATGACATCATAGACAGGCTGACTGGCAGTCTTACCATGACATCATAGACAGGCTGACTAGCAGCCTTACCATGACATCATAGACAGGCTGACTAGCAGCCTTACCATGACATCATAGACAGGCTGACTGGCAGCCTTACCATGCCTTATGAAGAGGTCTCGCATTAGCTTTTCCGTTAATATAACATGAAATTACTTGGTTACAGGGTGTATCTGAGGAATCAGGGAAAGGACAGACTGCACCCCACCAAAACACTACAACAAGCATGCCAAAAGTTTCTGGTCTTGCTTGCTTTGTGTTCCTGTACACCTTTCCAGTAAACTATGATACCTGATAAGAAAAAGTGAAAACTACACATTGCACAGTCATTAGACGATATGAATCTCTATCCTGTGTGCCAATTTACAGCAGTTCTAATTGATATGTATTGAAACTTCATAAAAAGAGACTCATGAAAGTTATGTGCATACTTTTTATTCTGAAAGAAAAAAAAGTATTGGAAGCTTAAGGTATATGTTGGTTTAAAACATTAGTATAAATGGTTAGTAGTGCCAGTGATTCAGCAAACTGATTGAGTCTGAACTCACAAGCCAGGGCCTTGGTGGCAATTCATGTTGCCAGGTAACATTGTTGAGAATAATACAAAAAGAAAAATAGGCACTGGTCAAGTTATATTCAACACATATTTCGGTAGTACACAACCCAGTGAAAGCTTTAGGTGTACACTGGGTTCAAACATCGGTAAAATCATGCAAATCTGGATAAAGGGAGCTAGTGATCCAAACTGAGTGACATCACTTAACGATCGAGTAATGCCAGGCCCTATAATCACCATCATCAAGAGATGGTTAATTTGCTTGAATGTTCCTTAAAAATAGTTTATAAAAAGGAAAATGGATGTAATCCTAAGCTCTACAATGATTCATGAAGGAAATTTATATGTGAATTTGCTTGGATGTTCCTGAAAAATACTAAATAAATAGGAACTGAGCAGAGAGAACCAGAAAATGGCAGGGAGCAAAACAAAAAGTACTTGATAAATAGGAACCAGTCAGGGGGCAATATAAGATGGTAGGGAGCAGAGTAAAACAGCAAGGAGCAGTATGAAATGATAGGGAGCAGGAGAAAAAGGGCAGGGAGCAAAACAAAAAGTATTTGTACATATCTGTCTCTATTTTAAGTTGCAGAGAACACTGTTATGTGAGTTTGAAATTACCAAGTTATCAAAACTGTGTCTGGGTTGATGACAACCGAGGGCCACTTTAGAAGTTATTTTATTAATCACCTTTCATAAATGGGCTTACAATACAAAATATACTTTTATCAAGACATGTACAGTGTCATGTATGTTTGTGGCAGACCTGCCAGTGATGTGAAATCTACCGGTGACAAGAGCTTCTGTCCGTACCAAAGAAACCAGAAGGCTCATAGGTTGGCATGTTCCCTCCATTTAGTTTGACTTCACAGTGAATTGTAGTCTGCAAACAGACAGACCATTTAGTTTTGTATTTTTATCATTAAATAGCTAAAAAAAATAGTTAATGATGTGATAAAAGTAATCTTTGAAAGAAGAAATATAGAAAAAAGAAGACTGTAATGCTATATGTGCTGGATTAGCAAATACAACAGTTAGCCAGTCAACACTTCTGTTCCCATTTGATGATTTAACAGATTTGTTTATAAATGACGACAGAGATTTCTACTCATCTTTTTGGAAAGGTGTAAGGGGTATTTAAAATATGTTTAGTAGGAACTATGTCTGAAGTTTTTTAATTGAAAACACTTAAATGCCTGAAATGCAAAAACGTTGAAAAAGTGTGTGCTCGTGAAATAAGTACATGTTCAGCTTGCACATTTGAACAACCGTTTCAAGCACTGGGCTGTATAATGCCCAGGAATAGGAATGCACAACTGCAGCTTTGCAGACTGAGGTGACCTCTGCTGGATAACACCTGAACATCATCAATTTTTTCTTTTCTATTATTATTATATTTTTATATACATAATAAATATGTATAGGTATGCAGCTGATACTATGCTAAGATGAATGCCCCAAGGAAGACAGAAACTTGTAATGTTAGGTCCTATGTACACCTGTATGTGTGTATGTATGCTGTATATGTATGTATGACTCAGTTCACTTGCTCTACTCGAAATACATCGATTAAAGCAAATAAACCTAGAAAATTTGTATGCTATTCAATTGCAATACAACACCCCAGGAAAATGGCAATGTACAACCTGTTGTCTGGCACACAACTAATGGTTAGCCTGGGGGACTTTGACATGTGGTGAAAACAGCACTGTAGCTGATAAAATTTTTGAATAAATTATTTTTGTTATATATTATCGTGGTTGAAAATATATATGTAATCAGCATAAAGTAAGTTTTTAACCTTATATATTAAGAGAAATTTGACCATTAGAAGGCACCAGAGAGCCCCAAACTGCTTTATTTTGTGAAAAGCTCCCACACTTGGCAGCTGCCTGACCTCACAATTCTGACCAATACACATTCAACCCCCCCCCTCCCCCCCCCCCCCCACTGGTCACTGGTCAAGTCCTGCAGGTGGTCTCCCAAAAAAACTAAATTAGCATTGGAAGGTGTTTTTGCACTGCAAAAATGGTCACAAAAGGCAGATGGTCTCCCAAAAGATGGGTCTTTAAAAAGAGAGACTACTGTGCTGTTGATACAAATGAGAAATTTGAAGATGGGTCTTTGAAAAGAGAGACTACTGTATTGTTAATACAAATGAGAAATCTGAAAATGAGTCTTTGAAAAGAGGGACCACTGTACTGTTGATACAAATGAGAAATTTGAAGATGGGTCTTTGAAAAGAGGGACTACTGTACTGTTAATAAAATAAGAAATTTGAAGATGGTACTTTGAAAAGAGGGATTACTGTACTGTTGATACAAATGAGAAATCTGAAAATGAGTCTTTGAAAAGAGGGACCACTGTACTGTTGATACAAATGAGAAATTTGAAGATGGGTCTTTGAAAAGAGGGACTACTGCACTGTTGATACAAATAAGAAATTTGAAGATGGGTCTTTGAAAAGAGGGACCTCTGTACTGCTTGATACGAATAAGAAATTTGAAGATGGGTCTTTAAAAAGAGGGACTACTGTACTGTTGATACAAATAAGAAATTTGAAGATGGCTCTTTGAAAAGAGGGACTACTGTACTGTGGATACAAATAAGAAATTTGAAGGTGGTACTTTCAAAAGAGGGACCACTGTACTGTTGATACAAATAAGAAATTTGAAGATGGGTCTTTAAAAAGAGAGACAACTGTACTGTTGATACAAATAAGAAATTTGAAGATGGGTCTTTGAAAAGAGAGACTACTGTATTGTTAATACAAATAAGAAATTTGAAGATGGTACTTTGAAAAGAGGGACTACTGCACTGTTGAAACAAATAAGAAATTTGAAGATGGGTCTTTGAAAAGAGGGACTACTGTACTGTTGATACAAATAAGAAATTTGAAGATGGGTCTTTAAAAAGAGAGACTACTGTACTGTGGATACAAATAAGAAATTGAAAGATGGGTCTTTGAAAAGAGGGACTACTGTACTGTTGATACAAATAAGAAATTTGAAACAAGTTACACTTACAGACTTGTTATTGCAATGTTCCATGATCACAATTGAAAATGGCTCTAGTTTTGGGATGGTCACAGTTCCATTACATACAACTTAAAAAGTTGAAGACGAAGTTGCAAAACATGTGCAGAGAAAGTAATAGGTCAAGTCACAACAAACTGTTGACTCGCCTCACATTGAGGACCTGCTTGGGCAGTGAACTGTTGAAGTGTGGTTAGCATATTAGTGGTAAATGCCATAGCCCTATACATATACAAGATGACAAACAATGATAATGAGCCTGCAACACTATGTTCTACACACCTTTGACATGTACTGCTAGCATCCACCATCCATTAGAGCTTTTGCCTGCAATTAAAGGGTTAAAGTTGCCTGTAGACCCACCTTCTGTTGTCTGGTGACGTGTACAGCCCTCAGTTTGTAGTGCCCTCACTGACTCTGCAGCAAAGGCTCACACCTGTCAACATTCCACACCTCAAAATAGGGAGATTTTTGTAAATTTGAAAAATCCATGGGGGAGATTTGTATTTTAACAAAGAATATAATAGAAAATACTAAATTTTTATGCAGGAGATCCTGCCAAATTTGTAAAATTTTGCACGTAAATAAAAAAAAAATGGGGTGCAAAAGTGGAAGACTCCTACTTTATGGGGGAGACTTGACAGGTATGAAGGTTAAAGTGTCATTTGGTTGCCTATCATCTGGTTGTGATTAAAATTGATCAGAGGACATATCTATCTTGTAACTTGTATTATAGGGACAGTTAAAACTGTCCATATCTGTTAGGAATTCACCTTTTTGGGATTGTTGTTAAGCAGGGTTCGACTGTCAGTGTTGTCCACCCTACCTGATTACCCAACAGGCTCTATATTTCATAGTAATCTATCAATATCCCTGAATTTTAGTTTCAGTCTCCCAGATTTTCAGTTTGGCAGGTTGGCCACACTCAGTGTTGCCAACCCTCCTGAATCATTCGGGTGTCTCCCGAAAATTCAGGCTTGTGCTGTCCGACCATTTGACTCCTGAATTACCCCAAGAATCTCACAAAAATTACCGCAAATGTCATTCTAAAAAAAATAATAATAGGGTATATTTTAACAAATCCACTTTTCATAGTGATATTTTTAAGGCAAACAAAGCTGCTGTACATCTCACAGCCTGTTTAGCATTAATGCCACTACTCAAATTTGAATCCCAAGTACCCTCAAGTGCCACGGAAATGCATATTTTGATGTCTATTTTTGAATATGTTCTGGTGGAGCATGCCCCTGGACCCCCCCGCAGGAGGGCTTTGTGGCTTACGCTGCTCACCATTTCGTAATCTCCTCAAATATATACCTCCACCAGGTTGGCTACACTGGCTACACTGCATTGTAAGATGTAGGCTGTTGACGAGATTTAAAAGTAGGTTTTGGACACAGAGGAGTGTAATGTGATAGTTCTTGTATAAACTGACCCATGGACAACGATAATTCTTTTATAAACTGAACCATGGACAATGATAGTTCTTTTATAAACTGATCCATGGACAGTGATAGTTCTTTTATAAGCTGATCCATGGACATCCTTACTATACCAAGGACCTTTTCCAAGGTTTTTGGCTAAATTTTTCTCCATCATTGCCAAAGGACTCAGTCTGTAATTTAGCATTTTCAAACTCCAAACTGGTCTCCAGATACCACGACTGTTTTAAACTTGGAATAATTACACACAAATATTGACATGGTAAAAGTTGATATTTTCTGATTTTCCAGATAGCAGAGTATTTTATAGATATGCAAAGTGAGTTTGACTGAAACACAGGCAGAATGTTGTCACTCTTTAAGTATGTATGTATGTATGTATGTATGTATGTATGTATGTATGTATAAAGAAGAGGGTACAGTGTAAGTCTCAGAGACACATTGAGCACAAACACCTCTCGTTGTGATTTATTACCAATTGTAAACAATCAAATGTTGTGGGGATGCAACTTTCTAACTACATGTACATGCCCGGTTACAATTTTACATGCTTATGTTGCTGTTTGCAAATACTAATAGATTGCCCGTTTCTGGTGTTACGGCATGTATAATGGTATTGTTTCGTGGTGTTAAATATGTCAACATCGCTGTCTTACAGGAGACTAAGACACAATTTTAATGGCTTGCTGGAACATGTATATGAAAACACATAGATACATGATTTTCTAATATTTATATATGCACAGAATATTTGTAATATTGAAGTGTTACTGTGGTAAAGTTGCCCGCATGCCTGATACATGTTCCAAGTGGGTAAGTACGTACAGTATATTATATTTTACTTGTCAAATTGAGCAACTTTATATACAGTGCTTCCTCATTATAATACAGTTGATGGGTTCCATGGAGTAGGACATACATCATAGCAAAACTGTGTAATAATGAGGGGACATTTAACATAGAGGTTATGGGAAGAGTACTTCAGTGATAGCCAAGGGACCCACCATGTGTCAGAATCCACCTGGTGACCAGGGACCTTATAAAGAGGAAGCACTGTATACATGTGATACATATGTAACGAAAAATATATTGTCTGTCAGGCTTTAACTCATTCCACCCTAATGACGCTTTTTCCCGTTAATATCTAAATGTCATCTGCTGATTCTGTTTTACTAATTTAACATGTATTTTTCAAAATTTGGGATGAAACTTGCATGGAGGATCATTGCAAATTATATGCCCATGGTCAACAACTTTCCTTGGTGCGCTGTAGGTGCAATGCACCCAGAGTGCACCAAGGAAAGCTGTTGACTCGGTCTTCTATCTGGGTGGAATGAGCTAAGTATATTCAAAATGGAAGTTGAAATGTGCTGACAGTGGATGTACAGGACAAATAAGATGGTGAATGAAATGTATGGTTACTCTACATGTATGTGCCAAATTTTATGCTGTCATGATGAGGCTGATTTTTAATTTTTATTTTAATATTTAAACATGTACACTATATCTTTATACTTTCTTATGCAAGTGCATGTAATGTCAAAATACACAAGGATATATGCCTGTCGCTCATGCAGGCTTTTTTCCATTTCTAGATTGTGTTACCTTTATACTGATGTGGTTCCAGGCTTATTAGCAGACTGGCAATGTTAGATCTTAACATAATTATCTTATAATAATTTCTTTTTAAGCAAAATATTTTTGGAAGGAGTCCCCCAACAGATGTGCCCTATATATTTTATGCTCCATATACAATTTAATTTTATGGGAAAATGTTGGTTTTATGCATTTGCACCATGTCCAAGGCTTTTATGCCACTTGACGTGAAAATGAAAGATGGTACATTTTCAAATCTACAATTCCTCTCACCTGTGGAGTGTTAACAATTTTCATGATAATAAAAAGAGACTTCTCACTGTCTTTTACAATAGACATTGTGTGTATCAAGACTGCAGTCTGATGTTATTGGTTTATCTGTAGCGTAGACAGATTTGATTTGCCGGTAGACAACATTTCAAAGGGATTGTTACCATCGAACTTCGCTTGATATTAGCATTTGAACCCATGCCAAGAGGAAAGATGAATGGTTGTGTCGTTTTAAAACAGAAGTGAAAAGAAGGGCAATATGTGGGATACTGTATGGCTACCAGGTCAATATGATGATATCCACCTGAGGCAAGGCCAAACAGGTTGCCCTGATATTGTATTAGGCCCACCCATGTGGTATCTCACAGATTCTATGCAACTTCGATGATATATATTGAACCCCTCATATTATTTTATCATCATATGATTGTTTTTTATGGCTGATTTCTGTTTATTTAGCAACCTGAAAAAAAAAAGAGATGGTTATCAGGATTGTGACTGGCTTTCCTGTTGTTTTAACTCACTAGCGCAGAATAGTTTTTATCTAAATCTGCAGGTGTGGAGTTGTAGTTATTTGACTAATACTTTGAACAGTAGTAGTTTTGAGAGGGAGATGGTAATTTAATGCTAAAATACGTAGTTTGAAAGAGTGAAATGGCGACCATTCTTAAACAAAGAGGCTTGACCACAGTACGTTTTTTTTCTTTGGCTAGTTTCCATAGTGTGCCGATATAAGTTAAGAGAGGATCATATGACATTGGAAAACAAGGATCCAGAACCATACAAACATATCCAGAGTGACAGTGTGCCCAATGTTATGCATGAACACATTTGCTCGAGATATATTTACATTTTGTAGGGTAAGTTTTACTTCAGATAATTTTGGAGTGTAAAATTTTCACGAGTTTATATATACATGAGTTATAAAAATGTTATCAGAATACTTAATTTATGAATACTGCACATA
Organism: Hermodice carunculata; assembly: GCA_964020975.1. Lineage (NCBI taxonomy): Eukaryota > Metazoa > Annelida > Polychaeta > Eunicida > Amphinomidae > Hermodice > Hermodice carunculata. The sequence continues at coordinate 94,593,510 of OZ026613.1, read as the reverse complement.
TTTACACAGGGTACAGGCATGCACTAATATTATATTAAATGACATTGCTGCCTCAGTATAACACTGATTTTGGGGTCCATGGAGAAGGCCATGATAGGGCAAAACAGCCTTATAAAAAGAGAAAACTGAACACAGAAATGATAGAAAAAAAGAGATGTATTTCAGTAGGAGCCTAGGGACCCACCATGTTATATTAGAATCTACCTGTGATCCATGTGTGACTTTATAAAGAGGGAACGCTATACAACGAATTTGTACTTTTCCATGAAACTTGACAAACACGTGCCCAGGAAGTAATGTGTCGTGTTGCAAAGTAGGTACTTAGTGGATCACAGGCAGTTACAGATCCTTGTACTTGGGAGATCAAATGTCTGTAGACCCTGTGACTTGTTCCTCCCTGGGGTGGTCTTTGAAGACAGGCTTTACTGTATGCCCCCTGGATATGTCATACCGGTCATTATTGTGCTTGTTATGGTTATTTTTACCCATTCAGGTTTTGCTTTTCAACTTACAGGAAAGTGTATCTACCAATGAAAAATTGCTTAACTTCTGTGCGTCTTTTACCAGTCAGACTAGTTTTTCACAACTGATCCACCTGCCTGCTTCACTACTTGTACATAAGAGACATACTGACAGTTTGCAAGTAAAGTTAACTCATTCCATACCATTGTCACAGGCCTTGGTCAGTGCCAGAAGTGCCAGAATCACTGACTTAAGACTATAAGTATGTTGGTACTTGAACGAAAGCTCTTCTCATGAAGAATTTAATTATGCAATTGTCGTCTTAATTCTAGGTAAATATACAGAAAAATCAGGGACTGGTATGGATTGAGTTAAATGTTGGAAGTGAAAAATTTCATGTATTTTTAGATGAGAATACCTGCATGCTTTGCTTGTAGCTTCTTGGTGACAAATGTCACTGCTTCGAATACCCGGTAGGCATTTTTAAGTGGGACCAGGTCTTATTTTGAGTTCAGCTTTTAGGTTAAATAGTTATACATTGTTCATCACATTTGTGACTTCTCAAAAAAAACAGTCTTGTTTTTTCAGACCTGTTGGAAATGCACATTTGCTTTGGATGGGTTTCCACATTTTTACTATTGGTTATATATTTTGGAAAATCATGTAGTTTTTTGTCAATTTTTGGGGAAAGCTTAAAAATGCTGGTGTAAATCTGCTTCATCAATAATATTCTTTTTAAATTGTACAGGCACTTTTCTCTGTATTTCTATGAAATTATATAATGATCAGCAAGAGGACATGATTACATGATTATGGTTGTGATACATTGTCCTTCATGTATCTGCCTAGCATTACGAATTATATTTTTCCCAAGTCTCCCCCATTTGATAGGAGTTTCCTCTTTTGTCAGGAACTTTTGACTATTTTTGGGAAAATATCTGCCATAAAATCTGTTTTACTTTATTTTACTCTTTATTAAATATATAGTCTCACAATTTCTTATCCGTGAAGTTGACAGGTGTATCTATGGATTCAGGCTGACAAGGGACAAAATACCTGCATTCCACATGTCAATGTTTATCAGTGGTGATACTTATCCTTGAAACAGCTGAGTGTCAAATGTCCAATGTGCTGTTTGTATCACTTTCTTGCATGTGAACATAGCAAAGTACAGATGAAACCAAACAAAATAGAATGTATTGCATCTACAGTGTGTTGAGGGGAGGTCTTTATTGCATTTAACTCATAAAGCGCCGATTTAAGATTGAGTCAACAGCTTTCCTCAGGACACTTTGCATGCAAAGTGTCCTGAGGAAAGCTGTTGACTAAGACTACTTTTTTCAGACCAGGCTTACTGGTATTTGAATGAAAGCTATCTTCATGACGAATTTGAATCTTTTAACGGTTATATGTTTGACGGTAAGGAGAAAACAACTATAGCAGTGATTAGCACTGAAGTGTTAATATACCCCAAAGTAAGGTGTTGACTGTAAAGGAATTAGATTAACCCAAGGAGACATCTTTTCAGGTCTAGGTCCACAAAACGTGGCTGTCACAAAAATCGGGCCTTCTCTCCCCATGCTTCCATCAATTTGAGCGTCTGTGAGCAATGTGGAAACCTCTGTGTACCTGGTGGGTGTGTTACAAGTGCAGTGTAGATTGTTGGTAGCAATAAAGTAACTTCATTGTTTTACCATGTTATCTTGGTCATTTATATTGTAAATATTTTATGGCAGCTGTTCAAAACTTTTCAATGTAATAGTCAAGGCTTCAGGGTATGGAGTCAAATACAAAAGAATCTGGTTGCATTTTCCCAAAACTCGCGCAATGCTCATCCTACTCATCTGCTCAAGATTTCTGATTACTTATTGGCCACGCACTCATACCAACGAGAAACACAGAAGCTGCAGTCCCAGAAATTATTTCCCAGGCAAAAAAGAAAAAAAGGAAAAAAAAAAACTTTTTTCCAATTTTGGTTATATTTCTTTTTTATAACAAGTGTTGAAGTAGAATTGAACAGCTTTGAAGGAGGTGTCAAAACATTTTTTCAAAATACTAATTCACAGTCACTTCTTTAATGGTTAGAACATATACCATTTGTTTATGTTTTCATGCTGTCCATCCACCATCAATTCCTTATTTGAACATCGACAATTTTTCCAACTTTCCATTTTGGTGACCTTGTCCACATGTAACCAACATTTTCAAGTTCATAGGACCTAGGTTTGTGCAACAGTGGGCCCAGCAGTCAATGCTTTGCATTGGAGTGTCTCTAGTTTAAAGATTAATAGGGGAATGATGGATACAGAGGGCGTGAAGACAAAAATCTATATGTAACTCTAAAAGCTGTTTTTGCATCATGGACTACACTTGTACAACTGATAACAGACACTATAATTTGTATAATAATTTATTTTTTAGAATAACTTATTTGTAAACCATTCCAGAGCAAAACGCTTTCTCCTGACACAATCATGATTCTCATTCACAAAATTTTACTTGTATAAAATGAAAGCCCTTCAGCAACAATTGACAATCTGGGCAGTCTGTAACTGTACGACTGCAACAATCCTCACCGGGTAATACGACAAATTGATTACTTTCCAATACGAGCTTAAAATATCATCCTGTGCTGTTGTAATAATTTGATTGGAATGATGAAACATTTATGCTGTTACAATGAAATTTTACTTAAATACTTTTACAGCAACATAATCTGAATTTATTGGAAAAGTTTGCACAATTATTTGTTTTGTAATTAATTTACAATTAACTGCATGTAGTGGTTTCTTTCCCTTAAAAATTGACAATTTAAAATTCATCCTGTGATCTTGCTTACCATCTCAAATCTGCTTTTCAACACTAAACATGAGAAGAAAAACTAAAAAATTGAGATGGTAAGTTAAAGAAAATATTGATAGGTCATAATCAGAATTCTGTCAAATGTCCAGCCAAGCCAACTTTCCTTTCACTTTTTAAAAAGAATTTCTCAAAAAGAGTCAACAAAATTTTGTTCTTGAATTGGCTGCAACTTCTTGTGTGCAATTCATTCTTGAAAAAAATGAATGAAAAATGTTAATTTGCTCTATGAAAGAAAAATAAATATAAAACTTGTACACAACAAACATACTTCTGTCATTATACATTAACTAACAGAAAAATAAACTTTACAATAAACAATTTTAATATGGAGTGTTTTCTTGAAAATTTGCTTGACAAATTAAAGCAGTTTGAAAGCGGCAGTCACTTTTGGCACATCTCAGTTCATAAATTTTGTGTTTTTCTGATGTAACAGGAATTCTTTATTGCTTTCTGCAAAGCCACATAAAATTTCCAGCTTGTTTTATAGGCCAGCCTCTTTTTAAACTAGCAAAAATGATTAAAAATATAATCTTTCATTTTAAATTGTGAAAAGGTATGTTCTCATAAAATCCAATCTGCATACTGAAGTAATTTTTTCACCAGTTTTAAGTAAAAAAGGTTTCCGCAGTAAAATTACAGCTACAGTGTTCCCTCTTTATAACACCCCTAATTACGAGGTGGTTTCTGATGCAACACAGTGGGTACCATGGCTCCCACTGAAGTACTTTTCCCATTACTTCTGTTAAAAGTCCCTCTGTTATAAGGCAGTTTGGCTATAACACAGTCTGCTCCGTGGACCCCAACAACAGTGTTATGAAGAGGGAGCACTGTATATCCATCTTGATGCCACTGATCCAAAATATCTCTCGATGATTAAGGTGGGTAAATTTCTCTCTCTTTTCAGTTGAACTGCATTTTCAATTCTTACATTTGGATATCTGGGCCATAAAACAAAGAGAAAACTTGGTGTGGCCTAAAATACAGCAGGTCTCACCAGGCCCCCTAAACAGCAGATCTACAGATATACTGAACACCAATGGCACCACACCACAACAGGCACGGTGGTGAGCCACCAGTCCCAGTGGACCCATAGATCAGCCCGGTCCTAACATCCACACTTGGATGCGTAAAATTCCAATTTTGTCTGGAACTTTTTAATAAATACTGATGTGGATACATTAATCTTTTTTTCCCATTTTTACAGAAATTGGCCAAAAGTGCAAACATTTGCCCTACATTTACCATGTCGAACTTTTTCCCCCAAGCAGAAAAGATTCAACTGCTGCATTAATACTGATGAAACGGTGGCAGAGAAACTCGTCCATAGTTTGCCTCGATCTTAATCAGTCAGCATCTAACATACACTAATTCCACTTTCACATGATGTTTATTTGGAGGTAAATGTTCACATCAGTTCATGTTTTATTTGTATTTAATTCCTAACCTAGTTGTCTGCACTTGAATTTTTCCCCTTCTGTTTCAACTGCCAAATTTCTGGATTGCATCTGTTTTGTGTATGATAAATTTAACAAAACATGCAGTAAACATTCTAGTTAGACCACACACAGTGCCCTGCGCATTATGTGGCCTTGGCATTGTGGCGGTACTGGCTAAAAGAAAATCTTGATTGAGCATATGGACATTAAACCAGTATAAATGGCACAAAAATTGTCTAGCTCTAAGCACCAACAAGCTAGTATTGCCCCTGGTAAGAAGCATACTTCGCTTTTGACATTTGCCTGCTTTGCAGACCTGCCTACAGAAAGCATTTTTACCACATTGTACACAACAAAAATAAATGGAAAAAGGATATTGCCTGCAGAGTAGGCCTTCACACAGGAGGTAAAATTATCTGTGATGGAAGACCACCTATTGTATGCAGCCCCTTTTTGAGTGGCAGCATACAGCAGGTACTGCTACACTACAGTCATGGTCATAAGTAATCAGCAACACTTAAACATTCAGTGTGCACAACAATAGATAGTAAATAGTGTTACAACCACGTAAATGATGAACCTACAACACAATCAACACGGCCCAGTCAAACCCACTAATTAATCTTTGATTAGTTACTTTTCATACATCACTTGTTCAATCAACTTGCATTCATGTAACATTTACCAAAAATGTATATATATATTTAGGTATAATTATATATATTTCATTTCTTTGAACAATAAAGATTAACACATCACGCATTTCATCGTGCAAATGATTTTAAATCATTCTATTCCATGTCGTCTTCCAATGGAAATAAATTATAAAAAAAATATAAAGTATATCAGATCTGAGAAGATTATCCTGAATGCTAATGGCACACAGTAACAGCAAATTCAGTTTGTTGAACAGAAACTCCAGAAATACTGATTGACACTTTTCATTCTAAGTCAACATGTATTTTGTACTTGAACCCTTTCCCCTTGAAGAAGCGAAAGCAGCCTGGTAGTCAACTGTTTTCTGCTTCAATGTTTTCAACAAATTTAAAAAAAAAACAACAACAAACAACTGAGCGAGAGCTTTAGACGGGACCTATCAAGATAATATGCCCCAGTTCAGTCCATGGTTTAGGTTGGGTGCTCAGTTTCATCTCAAGATGGAAAGGGTTAAATTGTCACAAGATTTTGCTGGTGGTCCTAGCATATTACTGAACAGCTAGTTTCAAGTGTTGCTATCTGACATGTTGATACAACAAGATGTGTGGATCAACACACATAGTTTATACACACTTAAACAGCTTGCCTCAACTACAAGACCTCAGTAAACAATTCCATCAATATGCAACATTTCCAACACATTTGTTGACCAACAATATATTTTCTTTGTAAATAAACATTTAATAACCTGACTTTACTGTTGCACCAACCTGCAATTTACCAGACCTATAGTGGAATGTGTGTCTTTTTTTTTTGTTGGTCTGGTGCAGGTGTAATGTTGTCAGTAATTGACTTTTCTAAGACAAAAAAGTAAGTAGTACCAACAATTTCTAACCATTTTAATTTATTATTGGGGACATTTGTGTCCAAAATTTGTACTTAGTTTGTCATGTTTATCACACATATGAATTGGACTCTTAAGATCTGAATGAAGTATCAAATTTTTACTTCATTTTTCTGTTGTTTGAAAATTTTTACATGAATTTTGAACTCATTGAACAAACTTTATGAACACAAACTCTTTTGCAGAGTTCTAGTGTACGCAAAATAACCACCTGTACACACATATAAATGATGCCATTCATTATCTTCTGAGCATATTTTTGAACACAGATGTGGAACTCTGGTTTCCGAAAGATTTGTGGGATAAACTCTAATCCTGTTTTGGGTGTGTTTCTGTTATCTTTTGTTGCTCACACGATTTATGTTAAAAACAAAAAGAAAAATATCATCTGGCTGGTCAGGAAGAGGTTCAGGTCTCTGCCTGGTCCAACTTGGCAGGAGTTCTGCCGAGCGTTGTGGTAATGATGTCTGCTACAGCAGTTGCTCTTGCACCCTGGACGAAATTCTCGTGGTCACCATCAACAAAGTGAACTACAGCAGGCTCAGTACAGACCTGGAAAACAACAACAACAAACTGCATCAGAAGTTTTATCATGGATGGGCACATCTGATAATCTTGATTTACCTAGACTCCTTGCTGCAGCATCTGGCATAAGGAGGCAGAGAGAGATGGGAGAAGAGCACAGCCCCTTCCAGCAAAAAAAGTTTGAAAAATGAAATCCATTTTATGTTGCATATGGTGCATTATTAGCACCCAAAATCATGCATTTATAACACAGTTTTCAAACTTAATTTGTTCTGTAAAGCTTCACCTTTCCTTCTTGTGACATTTTACATGTCTTTGATTTCAGCATTATGCGCACACACACACACACACACACACACACACACACACACACACACACACACACACACACACACACACATATGATATGCTGAAATAAGATATATGTAAAATATCACAAGAAGATTTTGGGTGCCGATATATATATACATGTATATATATATATATATACAATTTATGTAAACAACCAAGATATTTCATTGACTTGCCACACTCACTGTAATATAGCAATTCCTTCTGTGAGAAGAAGGTGCATTATGTGTATTACTTGTATTACACAATATCAATTTTGCTTTAGAAAAACAAGAGATTCTGCATAGTGCAATTAACACAAGTGATTTTACTTTCTTCTCGCAAATGAAGAATGTGCCATGGTAATAAATAATGGCTGTTGTCAAAATTATGTACATTGATCAGCAGCTTACATACATCTCTTACAATAAATAAGTTCACTGCTACCTTCAGTTGAAACTAAAGAAATGAAAGAAATCTCCCTAGCACTAGCATCAGAAATAAAATTATACTGTAACATAAGTGGCCCATCATAGTCATGTATAATGCATAATACCCTTCATAATACAAAAACAAAAACAAAACAAAAAAACTTGCAGAATGTTAAGACTTCTCAGTGGAATATTGGTATAAAGGAAACTGTTTTGTGACAAAATCATTTGAATTCATGTGTTCAACTGTACATATGAGAAAAAATCTACTGCACTATCCAGCTGACAACTGGTGACATAGATCAGATTTACTTGTACATTAATGTGAGGTACTTTGGTGCCCGTCATGAGACTGCCTGTATTTTAAGTCCATTTGGGGGGGGGGGGGGGGGGAGAGGAGAGGGGGTGCCTAAAGATAGTTTCTGATGGCAGGGACCACCGTAACGCAAGTCATTTTAAATTCAAAAGACTCTTCACTTTAAATCACATTGAAAAAATTAAAAAGTCTTGTATGACCCATTACCTTTCAACTCCACCCAAATTCATAAGAAAGATCATCTAATCTAAAAAAATTAGCATATGTATCAGGGTATCTGCTTACCTTTCCAAGTTCAAAGTCCTCGCCTAAACTGGTGGCACTTTCACTGCCTGCCAGCGCCCTCACTAGGGTGGCATGTCCTCGTAGCTGTGTCTGGGGTTTGTACTGCTCCGAGATGAGCAGCTTCTGGTAGAAAGACAGGGCAGCATTGTGCAGATCACCAGCATCCAAGTTTGGCATGGCTGTTATTATTTTCTCCACAGTTACTTTGAGTCTCGATTCCAGGTCTGGCTGTGACATCAGTTCCGTGAACAACTACCATGGGAAACAGAATTCATAAACGAAACAATTCTTTCAAGATAATTTTTCGTCTTGAAGCTTAATCTTTTCCACTCAGTGAAATGACATTGCATCCTTTTTTTATCTTGGAGGATTTTCACTTTACAACCACACTGGGTACCTTTAGCCCTTCCCCCTTAAAGCGACCAAAAACAGTGGGTTAGTCAAATGTTTTCTGCCTCTCTGTGTTTTTGACTTATTTCAACAATAACGAAAAAATGTGAATGCAAATTGTTGAGCAGACCTATCAAGAATTCACCCCACACCAAGCAGAGCTGTGGACCCAGTCTTTATATTTGGGGGGGGAGGGGTTAAAGAACCAATTCTGATATTGTTTTACAGACATATTGACTCAGGTAATAATAGGACGATACAAAGAGTCTACAATTAACAACATATATCATACAGCTCCAACACGTTAAATTGATATTGAAACAAACTCTTACCTCATTTTTATCACTGCTCGTGAACTGCATAACAAATGCACACAGAGCCTCACTTTCATCTTCTTTCTCTGCCCCTGGTGTCAACTTGGTGCGATAGTGAGCAGTGTGTGCTGCCACAAAGGTGTGAGAGCCATCCAACAGGATGAGAGATTGCAGTGCATCGGCTTGCTCTTGCTGCAGCTGTAGTGCAATCTCAAATGCCACAGACGCCCCAAAGGAGTAGCCGCAGATCTGATAGGGACCCTCTGGCTGAACCTCTTTTATCCTCTGTTGCACACAAGAATGAAACATACATGTATAATTGTAAAATGTAGGAATGAAGCTTGCTAAAATGGTCCAGACGAGATTTGAGATGCAAGTATTATATTGAAAGACACAAGGACTGTGTATCATTGAGAAGAAACATTGGCATTTGACAACTCTTGACCATGTGGTAACTTATTGCACTGTTTGTGATAAACGCAGAGAAAGACTTCTTTTACAGAAGGACTGTACCTATATTACGTATCATGTAAGTTTTATATAAAAATATACTAGACCAATTGTCGCCAGCAGACTGGATACTCCCCCCCCCCCCCCCCCCCCCCCCTGCACATACACAAGCATCCCAACCTTGAAAATGAGATCGAGGCCACAAGAATGTAACTAAGAAATATGTCAAGCTATAATTAAGGTAAATTTGAGTTTGATGTGGCCTATGAACCATGAGAATTTTGCTCACAAATTGTGCTACAGACTGCCTATGGGACAGACAGGGAAGCCAAACACAGTATACACACAAACATCATTTGCTAGCGGTATTAATTAATGCCACTATCATTAAAATTTAAATCATTTATAATGCATATTTCAGGGACTTACCTGGATATAGTAAGCTGCAAGTTCGGATATGGAACCCATGGGGGCTTTAGCTGTACACTGCAGTCCAAAGATGGGACCTTGCAGATGAGACACCAGCGTCCTCAATGACACCACAGCACCTGATGAAACAAATGGGCGTCAAATTCTCAACTCAAAATCTGTCCCAAAGCTAGCCTCATGTATCTTTCTCACTTTACAACAGTTGCAAAATATGCAGAATTAAAAACAGATTTTAGTTTGATGCCAATACATTTTTGCAGTAAAAAGTTGTTGTTTTGTTTCAAACCATAATAGCAGACAAGGCTATTATATGTTGCACAGTTT
>OZ026613.1:94464191-94583195 GCA_964020975.1 Hermodice carunculata | reverse complement strand
ACAAACATACCAAGTATGTGAGCAACTGCCTGGACTAAATCAGCTTTTCCTCCCTGGTCACCCTTGGGTCCTGTCTGCCTCTCCGCCAACACAAAACTGGACATGACTGGATGAGACTGGTTGAGGAACCGGTCGAGGACACTGAGACAGGAAGTGATGCGCTGGGGTAATGTACCACCCACTACTTGGTCATTGCCAGCCATTGTGTCCAAGATGATACCCACATCTCCTATAGCACCCCACTGGATTGCAAGGCCTAGTGAATTAACACATTTTATCAATATATTTTAGTATTTCACCTTAAATTACATACATTTTTGGCTTGTAAGTGTTTCCAGAATTTAATATGTATAAACAGATGACTGTACAATCTATGGCAATACATATATATCCTCAGCTACCCCTTTATTACAATACATATTCTGTGCCTGCCAATCACAATGAATGTAGTTGAGGTAACAAGCATGACTTACATGTATTATAAAGCTTTCTCATTTAACTCATTCCATACTATAGTCACAGGCCTTGGTCAGTGGTTCTGGCACTGCCTGGCAAGTCATGCTGCAGCTGCAGCTGACTTGCCAGGCAGTGCCAGAACCACTGACTCAGGACTATAGGCATGTTGGTACTTGAACAAAAGCTCTTTTCATGAAGAATTTACATGTGCAATTGTCATCTTAAATCTACGTAAATACACAGAAATATCAGGGACTGGTATGGAATGAGTTAAACCTTTCCATTGAGTACAAGTATACGCATCTAGTTCCATAGCAAAAAGAAGTCCATATCCACAGCTTCCCAAGCATACTGAGGAAAGCTGCGGACTCAGTCTGCCACTAGCAATTAACAGTGTTAAGTCTTGAAAAAAGATCCATAATTGTCCAAAAAATCACAGTTCTGCATTGCAACATTAAGATGTACTCAACCACCCATGTTTTCATGCCACTCGTACAAATATGCGTTTGGAAAGGGCAACTGTATTAATTTGAGTATATCTTGGTTTGCAATACAAGTTAAAGGTCACAAGTTTAATTTTCTTCACTTACTTGGGTGTATTAAAAATTTTGCAGGAAACATTTTCAAGTTTTTTTCACAAATGTATTGCTGAAGAAGGATCTTTCTTTCAATATTTCAAATTCTGTTTTCTTTTGTATTTCACAGTACCCTAAACATTATGTCTGACATATAATCACAGTTACCTGGCAGCCCATTGTGTCTTCGGCGTTCACATATCCTCTCCATCACAGAATTTGCAAACCCATAGTTTGACTGGCCAGCATTGCCCCGCCCACAACTGACTGATGAGAAAACCACAAACCAATCAAGAGAGTCAGTGCATGACCTCCGTGTCACTTGGTCCAGATTAATAGTACCTTGAACCTTTGGTTCCCCAACCCTCTGAAACTGTTCGGTTGTCTGGTTCTCCAGAAAACCATCTTTCAATACCTGCAACCAAAATGTATCACTGCTAAGATACAACATAATACAGTCAAACAGGGATACCGTATGATCTTTTTTTAACTCAAACACACAATTTTTCCAACGTTCATTTTCCCCAATTTGGATTAAAACTTCTATGATTATATGGTTAAGAAATCCAAAGTCAAACATTCCTGAATAGACTGCATCCACAGCAGACTCCTTGAATGATTGGTTTTCTTTTTTCTACTTCGAGACAGCCTGCCAAATAGGTCAGTCAATAAAACATCTGCCGAGGCAGCAACATATGGGTCTCCTCTAAAAAAACAGGAAATATTTGATATTTGTACCTGAACAGATTTATGACTCAACAGCAAAGAGATTGCTGTATATACAGTGAAAACTAAATTAAAGCTCACACAGTGAAATCTGGTTATTGGGTCCACTCTCTGTAGCCTACAGCAACAACATGGTGCACTTCTAAGCCAGTACATCATGTTGACAATCACGATTCTAATAGTAAATTGATGGTGGTATTTTGTAACTGGTAACTTACACGTACAATTACAAAGTTTTGATCACTATAAAGAGCTGTCCTGACATCAAAGGTTTCGGTGAAATTTAAAAAATTTGATGTGTAATTGTTGCACTGTTTGCTTTTTTTCTGTACTTTTCACATCACAAGGTCCAAGAAAAATTGTATAAAAATAAGCTATAGTAAATATCACAGTAAATCTCCCTAAGTGAACACCTCTGGGACAGAAAAAAGCATTTGACTTAGAAACTGAAGGTGTTTAGTTCAGAGAGTTCTCACAGTATTTAGAAAGGCAACTGTGACCAAGGTGTCCAGCTTAGTGCTGATTGGCTAACAAGGCTTTACTGTATTTACTTTTGTTCTCATGAAACATGTCCACAGGCCATGATATTGGTACCCAACACGAATGATATCCCTTCTTACCACAGCTAAATGAAAGATTCCACCAACAGGACCCAGCGCAGCCGCTTCTTCTACAAGTTCTGACGTCTCCTCTTCACTAGTTACATTCTTGGTGGACACAACAATATTTATTCCTTTTTCTCGCCAAAGTCTGACGCACCGAGACTGGTACCCTGTCCTCACGCCTGATCGAGATGTCAACACTAGGTTCCTGGCCCCTCGGTCTATTAACCATTGAGATAACTCAAGACCAAAGCCTCCTAGACCCCCAGTGATGATGTACGATTTGCCTGGCTGGCAGGATGTGCGACATATCGAGTTGATCTGTACAGGTGCTGGGGTAACCACTTTCTCCCGTTCTTCTTCTCTCACCTGCACAGAACAGAAAACATTATTTTCCACTCATAAGACAAATTACTCTGCGAGGCTGATGAACAATTTCTGTTACAAGTGCAGCAAATTGATTAACCAGCCAAAGTGTGAGTCCAGCTAATTTCTGCCTTCTTTCATTACATCATGGATGTATACGACATCTGATCTTGTTTAAAGTTGTTACTCCACGTAGCTTCCTTTACAAAATAACATAATTTTACTATTTTTCTTTTTTAAATCAGATGCACTTATGATTGAAGGGTAAAATCAAATCAGTTTCAATGTGTTTTATAAATATTAGAAGTGGAGGTAGTCAATCCATAGTTGCAGCACAGTTTGGTCACCAACGGAGTGGTCCACCTCCCATATGGCCACCCCAAATGCATGGAAACTGTGGCCTTGTAAGACAGGTGACCTCTCTTGAGGGGTAAAATAAAATGAAAATACCAAACTTACTGCATGGTGAAGTGGCCTCTCATCAGGGGGCCTTATGTGAGGACACTGTAAAAAAGCCTGAGGACTGTAAGACAAATGACAAGAGGCCAACATACCTTGATCACCACTTTGCCTATATGCTTGCCCTGAGCCATGTATCTGAATGCATCCTCGATGTCATCTTTATCGAACACTGTTGTTCTAAGTGGCTTGACTGCCCCACTCTTGATACCCTGGGTCAACAGGTCAGCAACATGACCCCACTCACAGTTACCCTCCTCAAACAGGGCATCCAGTAGTATGCCGTGGAATGTGATATTGCGAAGGAAAATGGACATACCTGGAACAGATTTACATATTGTACACCTGCCATTCAGAAGTTTCACTGGACATGAATCAGGGCTTAACTAATATGTATAAAAGTACTGTAAATTGCTTTATTTTCGTGAGTTTAAATTTTCAAGGTTTTTCTATTTTTCACATTTCACTGTAGTTTTAATTTCACTGTTATGGAAATAAAAAATTCTTATTCAAACAATATTAAAATACAATTTAACTGGGGGGGGGGGGGGGGTGTTCATGATTTTGTGCAATCAGCAAAGTCAGTGAAAATAAGAGTACAGTGAAATAAAAGCAATTTACAATATTCAATGGTTCATGAGCAGCTCTTACATACATCAACTTCTATCTTTAATATTATAAATTGTACATTTATGAACATATTACACTCACATGATTTATTTTGTGGCATTTTTCCCTTATAAACACTCTTGTCTGACTTTGGTGCATTTTCCGCATTCCCATATTTGTAATAACTATTAACATACAGCTTCTGCGGTTGTTTTTTTTTCTACAATTTTAAGTACAGCTTCATCACATGGCACAAACTGAAACATGAAGCAATGTACTACCCCATTTACCTGTTTCATCAAAAGCCTATAAATGATATACATGTACAGTAGTGGTATCTGTTTTAAGGACCACCTCTCGCGTATCTTTTGAAGACCACCTTTTGTAGAGATTATTTCTTTAACAAGCCACTTTTTTGAAAAAAAAATTGTAAATTCCATCTCTCGTGAGACATCACAATGTGATATGCCTTAGTACTGGTCTGTCAAGACAGGTGTTACTTTTACATCTTTACGACTAAATACAGAAGAGCATTAGTAAACAAGCCTGACCTAGCGGTGTGTTGTTTGACAGATCAAATTTGCCGATCTCCAGGAAATGGCCATGTGGAGCCAGGACTCTCAGACTGGCTTGTAACTTCTCCTCTGCCAGTGAATTTAACACCACATCCACACCTTTGCCATTAGTGGCTCGTAAAATGTCCCACTCAAATGACAAGTCTCTAGAGTTACTGAAATTTCTGTCATTCAGCTGAGGAAATCTCTGTTTGAGATACTCTTTCTTCTCTGCAGACCCAACAGTGGTGAAAACTTCACAGCCATGGTGAAGGGCCACAGATATGGCTGCCTGGCCAACACCTCCACTTCCTGAATGGATTAGCACCTTGTCTCCCTTTTTGATTCTGCCTCTCACCACCAGGGCATAGTACACAGTAGCATAGACCACAGGCACAGATGCAGCCTCTTCCATTGACCAATCTCCTGGCACTTCCCATGTGAATCTCTTATCTGCATCTACTGTGGTTGCTAAACCCTAAAATCACAATAATGAAATATTCACAATCATGTAAGGGTGTTGCACTGGTATGTGACAATATCAAACTACTGTAAATTGCTTTGTTCATTCTTTTTTTTTTTTAAATGTTTGCATTTTTATGTTAAATTAAAATTACACACCTGCAAAATCATGGGACTCTTGATTTCTATACATGTAATTATTTCTGTCCCAAAACAAATACTTTTCTGGTAAAAATGCCAATTTATGATTTATGAACTTTTGTCAAATTTTGAAACTCTGCAAAAACAAAAGAATTGACAGTTTTGTAGGGAGTGTTTCAGTGATCTTAAAACTATTGGGTTGTTAGCTGCCTCCTTGGCTTGCTCTAGATTCAGGCTTTATCTATGCAAAGGTGAGCAGTTAAGTCAAGTCATGATCTTCGGGTGAAAAGAAACTAATTGCTACTTTGTATTCCTTTAACATTACAAACAAATGCATGAAAATTGACAGTTTACTTTTCACTAATTTTGTAAATTTTATGCCAAATGGCTGAGGTTTTATATTTATTTAGACAATGACATTCCCTTAGCATTAGATTAGCAACAAAATAATACGTAATTAAACACAGTTTTTTTATGTTTATGTTTACACAGTTTATGTTTTCACCCCATCAAACATAATTATTAACCAAACAATTATAGTAAGGTGGAATTTAATTTGCTGCCTACCTTGGCAGGCAACAATCCCATGATCCTCTTGCCCTGGCTGTCTCTACCGGAGAACTCCATTCCCAGTATACAGTCCTGTGCTGCCATGTCACCTGTCGGCACATAATGGACATTCAAGATCACAGGTTATTCATTGTACAATTGACTTTATCTCTCAAACATACATACACATATGAATACCAGTTCAGTGCCAGATCATAGTTCTAAATGCTCCATTTTGTTCTTCAAAATCACTAATTGGCTGTGGCTTAGTGTTAAAACATGCACTACTAGGCTTTCTCTTTTTTTTCTATACAAAGATTTAAATACACGATTCTCATACTTTGTTTTTTGTTTCCTGACATTTGATGTTTTTTTTGTAAGAGAATTTTACATATATACACTAATTTAAAATAATTCAACATGTGAAATCGTTTTTCACATATGTGCAAAAGATATACACATATATGAAATAGTTTTACACATGTGAAATAAAAAAAAAAATTGTACATGTGTAAAACTATTTCAAGTTCAAGTTTTTGGGGTTTTTTGGTAAACTCTGACTATCACAAAGTCTAGATCTTCCAATCAATTGTATCCAATTTACTTTCAGTCACCAGGAGTTACAGCAAATAATAACACATGATTCGAATTGTGAACTTTAAAACTATCGTTGCTGAAGATCAGTTATCCATGCACAGGTCGGGGAGAACAAATGATCACAGGTACAGTAGGCATGGATATTTATTCACCAAGAGAACAAATTTTTGCCAAAGTTTTGTTTCTTGGGTAAAAAATATTGCTTAACTCATTCTATACTATGGTCCCAGGCCTTGGGCAGTGCCAGAACTACTGACTTAAGACTCTAGGCATGTCGGTACTTGAATGAAAGCTCTTTTCATGAAAAATTTAAATATACAATTGTCATCTTAAATCTACGTAAATATACGTAAATATCAGGGACTGGTATGGAATGAACTAACAACAGAGAGAACACTGACCTGGTATAGCATCTGGAGGTAGTTTGCCTGTGGCCAGCATAATATCACGGAAGTTGAGAGATGTGTAATAGACATTACATAGATCCTTACTGCTGCCTGGACTAGGGCTGAAGTACTTGAGAGGCGACTCAATCCACCGTAGGCTGGACAAGTCTCCTCGTGTGAGGACATTGACATAGGCATGCTGAGTCTCTCTGGTGGTCTCCTCACCTGCAAATATAAAATATCTTTTGTAAACAAATGGTGTATTGACATACATACACATCCCATGTGCTGACTTTTTTTTTTTTTTCAAAAGAGACCCAATGAAATAATAATCCTGTGGTGACCAACTCCGCTCTGCATCCATTAAATAAGAATTACCTGCCAACCAACTACTCCCTGCACTCGTTAAATAATAATCACCTGGCAACCAGCTCCCCTCTGCACTCATCAAATCACTCCATATCTATAAAGTATTTAACGTTTTCAGTTTATCTTAGTCTCAGAATGTTCAAATTTCTGTTCATAATCACTATTAAAAGCATTTTTTGAAATTTTCCTTAATTTTGATCTGATTTTTTATGTCACAATTCCACTTGGTATTTATTATATTTCAGAAAGTCTTCCATGGAAAAGCAAGCCACAGTTTTTCAGTCCTGACAGCTATGAGTAATCCCTCCATTCTGCCAGCATTACTCACTATATCTTTGGGGTATATGTCTGAAGGACCCCCACTGTCCACCTCTATAGATGTTCATGACTAGGTCTCTCTGTTGTAAACGGTGGAACTCTGGGGAATCTGTTGACAGATCTGGCAGCTGTGACTGGTCCTCTACACTAGCATCAAAGATACACCTGCAACAGGAATGTAGCTGTCCATTATTCCCTTCCCAAATTCCCTGGATGTATGGGTAATATGCTCCAATGTTTTTACTTAAATCTCTCCGAAATATAAAACATTTTTGCTGAGAATTATAAGACCTCTCATATCACGGCCTGCATAGAACATTTTTTGCTGAGAATTATAAGAGCTCTCATATCACAGCCTGCATTAAGTTTTGCTCGGCACAAGTGAGATACATTAACTCTTTCAGTGCCACATTTTTTAGATTCAACAGCTTTCCTCAGCGTGCTTTGGGCACAAAGTGCCCAGAGTGCAGAGGAAAGCTGTTGACTTGGATTATTATTCTTACGTAACTACAGGCATGCTGGTACTTGAATGAAAGGTCCTTTTACAAGGGACATTAATCTAGCACCCTTATTATTATTCAGAGTGGTTTAAGTAGTTTAACTGTTGTCGCACTGAAAGAGTTAACTGCCAACAATCCATGCTGAGAAAAGTTGTTGACCTGTATGCATCTTAACCAGGAAACGGACAAGCTTTCTGTTGGGCCTAGTCTTATTGCACATGGTTTGCAAGCAATGTTAAGAAAACTTGAGAAAACTTTTAAGCACACCAGATTTCTCCTCGTGACCTTCATAGAATATAAATTTCAAATGGCATCAAAAATTAAACATCAGAACTTCTATCACCTATAAATTGTACCATCACAGTGTTCATGTATATTCTGGAAGACTCAAAACAGCAATAACACAGTTTATGTTAAATCTTAACAAGGTACATAGTCGACAGTACAGGTCACTAAAAGTTCAAATTTGTCTAAAGATCACTTTTCTGTAATTTTATGTTTATGACAGCAGTTCTACACAGCAAAATGAATCACATGACATTTCCCAAGGCCCAACATTCTAACACTAATCTTTTCTTATGAAAGGTCACTTGTCTTCACATTTACCACTGTTCAATGGCATTACAATGGTCTCATAAAACAGAGTCCATTACACCAGGTCATAGTGACCACACACCTTAGTCTTTCGCCTCCTGGTTCTTGGCGGAGACAGTTGACCATGCCCACCACCCCACTGCAAGGACTGTTGTTCACCCTGAGCCACAGGTTTGCACCCGAGGCCTTGTTCTGTTGTTCCTGTATGGCAGCCTTCAAGTCGTCCACCCATGAGAACGACATGTCGCTAACATCAAGCACTGTTGGCTTCTCTATTTCAATGTTCCTTAGGCGACATAGAAACAATGTGGACAGCAGACCATCTGATTTTTGTGCAACAATCTCAAAGTTGGTGGCATTGAGTAGCTTAGCCCACCTAGATTCATCACAGAATAATGCGTAAGATCTGGAGCGGTCTGTTGGAATCTGAAACTCCTCTTTTAAACCTTCAAGCACCAGAGACAATGGGAAGTTTGTGGTTGTTTCATGCAGCAACAGAAAACCTCCTGGTTTCAACATGGCAGCAAAATGTTCAAGACTTTGTGGAATGTTTGTATGTTTGTGAAGGACATTATTGGCTACAAGTAAGTTGGCTCCCGAGAGGTTTCCAGGTGGTGTGGAGTCTGCATTCCACTGCACCACCTTCACCCCTAACTCATCCAGTGGTATCTGCTCTATGCTATCTGTCTTGCTCACCATGGCAGTGTAGTCTACCTGTAACATGGGCTGACTGTTAAGTGATGGGATCACTCTGTTGTACAACTGTCCCTCTCCTGCATCCATCTCAAACACCTTCAGCTTTCTGCTCAAACTGTTCTCCAGAACAAGATCAAGATAAGGCTTCAGGGAATCATCCGAAAGTAGATTTGCTAACAGTTTGTCTTGGCTCACCTCACTCTGGTGGGATCTGAGTAAGTTCTGTACATTAATCTGAAACTGCTCATTGTGAGTCTGTGCAAATATTTCCTCTAACAATGGAAGAACTGTATATTCAGGTTTCTGCTGGTAGTGGGATAAGTCTGTGCTACACTGACTACAAGACTTTTCTTTAAGTATATGTTGCTGCAGCATCTCCAAATTAAGCAGTTTACCATTCAGGCCATTGTTAAGCAACTCTTTCATGGCTCCACACACATATCCTTTCAGGTCCTGTGCGTAACTGCACATATCTTGGTCAGTAAGTGAGACATTTTGCTGTACATAGGGTACAAAGCTGAACTGTTCCAGCGTGGGCAGGTTCTGCTGCTGTTGTCGCCGTGGCGCCACTGTGGCATGGAGACCTAGCATCTCCACGCCACCACCTATACAGGTGTCCAGTATCCGGTCTATTGTCACCTTGACGGCTGCCGAAAGAAAAACAAGCAAGAAGTAAGAATTGACAGCAATGAATAGGAAGCAAAGAACTCTTTATTTTTCTAAATAAAAACTTACTGTTTTTGCCATCTGCATGAAGAAAGCTGTTGACCAAAGTTGTTTTTTTTTTTTTTAATTATTTATTTTGACAGGCTTCTTCATACTCCTGGTAAATTTAATCAAGTTTTTTCAAATCAATATAAAATTAAAATTTTATATATGCACTCTTACATTTGAAACAACAGTGGATAAGCAAGCCAACCCTCTGAGCCCTAATATTTTGTAAAGCTAATGGTTTCAAGTCGATTGGTTTTCCAAGGTTCCCAAGGTGAATTTGTGAATGTATCATCTTTTGCATTCAGTAAATTGTGTCAACAGTATACAAAGATGACTTTCTGATGTGTCAATGTTTTCACCTATGGTTTATCCATTACACTTTGATCCCTTTTCAAAAACCATTGAAATCAGTATGTCATTCTCTCCAACCTCATGTTTCTGCTTCTTCACATGAAATCAATGTAACACACACACACACACACACACACACACACACCTGCTTCAAGGTTTTGACAACTTTCAACAGTAGTTAAAAACAATTTGAGAACTGTTGATGACACCTATCAGGAACACATGCCCCATGTCAACAGCTTTCCTTGGCATGAGTTTGGTGCTTTGAACTGAATCCACAACAAGGAAAGCAGCTGACTCAGTCTTAACTCATTCCACCCTGATAGAAAACCGAGTCAACAGCTTTCCTGGGCATGCTCTGGGTGCAATGCAGCCAGAGCATGCCCAGGAAAGCTGTTGACCATGGGCATATAACTTGGAATGATCTTCAATGTAAGTTTCATCCAAAATTTTGAAAAATAATTCCTAAATTAGTAAAATACAATTAGCAGACGATATTTAGATTATAGCTGGAAAAAGCGTCATTAGGGTGGAATGAATGACTTTAAGACGAAAGGGTTAACTAAAGATCACTTCGATGGATTAAATGAAAATTTCTGCTACAAGTCACTTGTCACTGACAACTATAGCAACTGCCATCAATGAGCCTCAGTCCGAGCATTTTGTAAACCTCCAAGTTGAAGTTGTATCGTATGTTGGAGGTCAGAGAGTTACAATGCACCATCTCTCTATTCTCATAAATCCACCTTTTTGGTCGTCCTTCACCTCACCTTGGTTTTCCTCATCAAACTGTACAGCTCTCTCGGCATGCAGAGTGGGGTCTATCCTGATGGACTTGATGCGGGTTGGCAGCCGTAGACTCTTGCCTGGTATGCCCAACACAGACACCTGTAGCATGGTGTCCAGGTATGACACCCAATTGTCATTCCACAGAAGCTCTGCTTCATCACCTGAGTGAAAATACAACATTGTTCTAAGTTGACTCTTACAATTTGAAGTTTAATGTATTATAAGTGATTGATATTAGGACCTATAACATGCAATTTCAATGTTCATCACTGTGCAAAGTATAGAATTAAACCTTTCCTCATTACTGTTTACATTAACCCTTTCTCTCATCATTCTTTTGCTTATTTATGATATATTATTAACCATTTGCATCCAATTTCAATTTACATGCATGATGCCTTTCCTATATTACGCATTTTATTTCAAAATTTTTCAACAAAAGAATATAGAAATCTGTCAAGCACCATATATTTGATCTATTTTAATCTTGGATTGTACTAAGTAGAACATGTATGCTGTGCAGTATGCACACAAGAGTGGTAGGTCAGTCTTTACACAAGTGTTACATTGCAAGATTTATAGTTCCATATTTAAGTTAAAGGTTAACATAAACATGCAAAGTATGTGTGGAAATTAGAATAAAAAAAGCTTTTACTATCACATGTAATTTGCAGATCCACTAACTCTTTGACAAAGCATAAAACACTTCTGCAAGCTGACAACCAAATGATTGAGTGACTTTGTTCCTTCTGAAATCCTTCCAGGTAATCAAGTGTCACCTTGGAGCTATTTTATGTACACCATCTTGCTGGAGTCATATGACTCGTGACATTGACAAAATGAAAATCCTCTTAGCCAAAAAAAATTCTGCTTGAGGCAATTCAGTGTCTGTTGTAAAGGTTTTCTGTTTGCAATTAAAATGTTACAATTTTCCAAGCAATCTATAAAGGAATTAGCACAGTGACACACAATTTCCAAGTTTAATATTTAGATGGATGGATGGACATCTAAATAACTAAATGAATGACCGAATAAACAAACCAACAAGCAAACGAAATAATAAACACTTTGAACTGTAACAGCAAAAGAGGTTACTGATCAGGCCTGTCCCCGCTAACCACAATCTTAAACAGCCAGTAATCAGTGTTAGCTTGAGGCCAGGCAAATTGCCGGACAAGTCCCTATGAAGTTGTCAAAAGATAGATATATGTGCCAGTCAAAAAGCCCTTCAAAACACTGACAGGACGACCAAGCCAAGTTCTACACACCTTCATTATTTGAGGCCAGGATGCCTTGGAATGTGGGTCCATAGTCATAGCCTCGCAGACGCAGCTCTTTGTAGATATCTGCAGTTGTCAACGGGATTGCGTCCCTGCTCTTGCTATTTTCTGTCTTTGTAAAGACTGGTAGTCTGAGGACAGGTTCACTTGGCCTGTAGACCCGCCCACTGACCACCAGTGTACCATTCTCACACACTTCAAAGTCCCCACTACCCTGCATGATGCTCACCTCTAGTTTAACTGTACCTGTAAATAAAGCACACACACACCACTTGTAACTATCATCTAAAGTACAATCATTTTTGTTTTTCTGTCACAGATTATAACCAGATGATAAAATTATTATTCACCTTAATTGTTAGAGATTATAAAGATCATAATGTACAGTTACCACCTGAATTAAAAGTGCTTAATCATACAACATGCATGAGAAAATAATTAAGATTTTATTTACAGTTCAAAAATATTACTTTTGCTGTAGGCAGTAAGTGCACATTGGTTTTTGAGTAACCTTGCTCCTTAATATTCTGAAAATAATATACAAGACCGTGTATATAAAATAGCCCTCAGGCGATATACCTCAGGTGATATGTTTTTCAAATAGGTGTAGTTTATTTCATGTTCCTTGCTACCAGCATGCAAGGACCTACCACAATATTCCATGCTACAAGACACAAAAGTGAAGAACGGACTGCAGTGGCAGATTTTCACCCTAGCCAAAACTCACCAGTCTTTGGTAAAATGGTTGCTCTGTGAATATGTACATTCTCAAAAGCCACTGGCATCTGCTCATACAACTGACCCTCTGCCTTGGCCAGAGCTCTCCAAGCCAGCACCAGGTATCCCGTGGCTGGGAACAGCACACGTCCATCAATTTTGTGACCCACCAAGTAGTGATCGGCTGACTCTTCAGAGGCATCAATCTCAAAGATACAGTCACTGCGACCTCCACCACTTCCAAGGTCAAAATCCTCTGCCTTGGGAACATCCCAGGTGATAGAGTGATCCCACGGGACCAGTGGAGAAACCATTGGCGTGCCTCGCGACACAGGGTACCGCACAGTGGGGTACAGATGCAAGGGGTTGAAGTCTACACCAGCCATGTAGCACCTGATAACACAAAATGACACTAGGTTTATTTCAAATATTTGCGTCAGTAAGAGGCCACTCTAAGGTAAATTAAGATTATGCTCCATCTCTAGAGGGACCATTCTGACATATTTAAAAGCAGCCTCTCATTGAAAGTGTTTTCTGTGACATGCACATGATGAAGCAGAGCACTACAGATCTGTTTAACCCCTTCTCACTCAAATCGGCCCAAATTAAGTACCCAGATGTAAATTGTTGTCTGCTTTAAAATATTTATTTGTATTTCTTGTTACTAAAAACATTTTTGCTGAGTAAAGACCATGTAAGTATGTAGACCATTCACGGGGGCACAGGTCAATTAATAGCTTTGGGGGGTTGGGTATAATGCGCCCAACCTGCACCAAGGAAAGCTATTGACTCAGTCATACTCCGACCAGGAATGGGTTAATGTCTGAATTCATGGTTCGTCACTACAAACATGCAAAATACTCACTTTCCTAAACTTGAGAGCAGGAATTCCAGATTGTCTGGGTGGTTGCGCTTCATGAGACCGACAAATGTGCAGTCGGGACTCAGGGACCGTTTCAGAATGGCTTGAAGAAGGCAGTGGGGAGCTATCTCTATAAGAATGGCATCCTGTGGCACATGGCAGAGCGCTTCCTGAAACAGGACAGGACTGACCAGATTGTTGACGTGGTAGGCTGCTGAGGAAAACTGTGCTAGCTGGGAGTCCCACTGGGCCTCGGGGATGGAGGAACTTATCCAACGTTTCGTGCGCTGACGAGGTTCCTTGATGACCTGGGAGGGGAAATACAGAATTTTGTGGATATGGACTTTTGTCAAGTAATACGGTGCCATACATAATTTTCTTTTGTTTTTAGTCATGTTAAACAAGCTTTTCAAAGTTGAGAAACTGAAAATATAAATATGCAATATACTTCATTTGGACTACAGTCCTGAATTTTAAGTATCTTAACATCATGAAGCCAGAATATGAGGACACATTATAAGCCTTGAAACTACATTAGAGAGCATTTCTTTGCACATTTTTTTTTTACACTCATGTTTGTATGTGTATTGTATGTCTATGGACAGTTTGTATGAAGTAAAATAATACATGTATATACATACATTAATGTCTTGGCAAAATTCTTTGTCTTTTCTTAATCTGATCAGGAAAATTTTGGTAACTGTCAGTTATGGTGAACACAGTCACCACTGACCATATCCTGTAAACAGATGATCGGGGGGAATTTTGCCCCATTGTGTGAGGGGTCTCACCTTCTGAAGGGCAGCTTTGAGAGCGGGGGCAGTGTGGGCCATGTAGTGGGAATGGAAGGCCACACCGGCACTGTGTACCTCCTTGGCAAAGACACCCTCTGCCTTCAGCTCCTGAACAAACTGTGAGACTGTGGCCTTGGGACCGGAGATGGTGACAGTATCCACAGCATTATGGCAGGCAGGAACCACTCCCTCTGGACACCGTTCTTTGGCTTCCTGCCAAGTCAAACCTACACAATACAACAAAGAACCTGTCTGTACTACATGTAATATAGAGCAATAAACCGAAGTGACATGAAGCAATTAAATCAAGTCAAAATGAAAAGTGTTATTAGGAAAGTCAATACATGTCACACATTAAAGGACTGCAATATAGTGGTACTAATGGTGCAGCTCATATCCTGACATGCCCACATTACATTGTGCTGGCGGAAAATTGTGTCGATGATTGAATGCAATGCAATAAAATGTCTCCTCAACTGCATTTTGTTTGAAACTCAAATGTATGCCTGCAAGAAATCTGAAGTTTGTTTCAATATGCATGTGTGCACTTCACACGGAAATTAAAACAGAATCAGAATTTCCTAGATCTATGCCCCCTTGCTGTTTTTGCTCTTTGTTTACCAAGATATATGCCAATATGTGAAGGAACAATAGCCTTGACACGATATGAGAAGGCTACATCAGTGACCTAGATACTTGACCTAGTGGCCTACTTCTTGTACAGGACATGCCCTTGTCCCCTGATACACTGGTGTGCCAAAATTTCATGATTCTGAGCCAAATGACAATGGCGAGTTCTGGCCTGGACATGAAGTGCAACAGGCAGAGGGACATATGCAAGCATAGAAAAAGCCTTCACCACATGCCCCTCCTCCCATACCAGGCGGGTATTATAATATTCACTTTTCCATTTTTCATTTCAGAAATGGCATTACACTGTACATGTTTTTGCAGTATGCATGTCAATTATTTCAATGTATTATCCTTGGACTGGTAAAACAACACAGCTATCTATACAATTTACTCTCATTAGCAATATATTCCAGTGATAATCATATATGCAATCAATCTCATCCCTCAATTTTCATGTAAATCTTACCAACTGCAGCCATGCCTCCTGGTGGCAGATTAGCTTCTGCAACACAGCGCCCTCTCCAGTAGGCTGCCAGTACTGTTTCCTCTGCTGTGAGACCTCCATCTGCATAAGCACATCCCAGCTCTCCAACTGAGTGACCCACTATGCCGTCTGGTTCAAGGCCCAGTGACTTGAGGACATCAACCAGTGCAACCTGAAAACAGAAACAATTATATAATGGCGCAACGTGTGCACCACAGGCTTACCAAACTTTATTTTATCAATGATTAATAATAAATATGCCCATGGTTTGGCCTACTGTCCTTTAATATTCTCAGCAAGAGTTTGTAGACAAGTGAGAAAGTTTTCTCAAATATATCTAAGTCCCTGCTGGAGACTCATCAGCATGAAAAAAATACACATCACTGCAGAAGGATTCATATTCATAACTAGGACATTCAGAATATAATGTATCAATTTCAGCATTTCTTTTTTTTTTTTTACTTTATCAATGGCAAAAATTGGAATGGACAAGCATCTTATTTGTGATTCAAAAACAGGGTTTGTTGTTTGAAAAATATTCTCATTACTACACAAATTTCTCTCAATCATTCCCCCCAGAAGGAATTTGAAGTTTTTACCTGGATGGCAGCAATGGACACGAAGGAATTCAGAGTATTGTCAAAGGTGGTTTCGTCGCCATTCATGAGGAGATCCCACAAGTTAATCCCATATGGCTGCAGCACTGCATCAGATTTCATGATGGATTGGCGGAATGTCTCTATCTGCATCAGGTCCCTACCCATACCATGCCACTGTGTGCCCATACCAGCAAATATGTACCACAGAGGGCGCTTCTCCCCCAAAGAGCATTTCTGTGAAATAAACAGATGTT
This sequence comes from Hermodice carunculata, assembly GCA_964020975.1. Taxonomy (NCBI): domain Eukaryota; kingdom Metazoa; phylum Annelida; class Polychaeta; order Eunicida; family Amphinomidae; genus Hermodice; species Hermodice carunculata. The sequence goes on along the minus strand of OZ026613.1, from coordinate 94,566,759 downwards.
AGCATTACAAAAAGAAGTGGATTGTGCGATTGAATTGTTGTATATTAACATCAAGTAGTTACCTTAGTCCCCAGTTCCTGAGATGCCTTTGAAAATTTTCAATAAAGAAACAAAATAGGACTTTATTCCTGTAGTTACAGGTAAATAACCAATAAAAAAATATTTCTTTTTTATTTCATGTCTCTGAACAAGCTATAAAGGGGTAATACCTGGATTTCCTTCAGGTCATTCTGGTTGTTGAGCAAGGCATAGCCTCGGTATGTCTGTGAAGCTGTGGCGCTCTCCTGCAGTAAAGCCTGCATTTCCACCTTCTCTGCATTCTCCTGTACATAGCTCAAAACCTGGTCCAGGCCCTCCTCTGACCGTCCAGGGAAGGTGAATAACCTAGTACTGTTGGCAGCTGGATGGGCTGGCTGGCATTCCCTTTGATTTGACTTCAGAATGGCATGTACATTGGACCCTCCAAAGCCAAAGGAGTTAATGCCCACAAAGCCACCATTCCACTTAGTGTTTTCTGAGACAACTTGCAGACGTCCATCTGTCAAACCAGGAATATCTGGGTTTGGGTTTTTGTAATGAAGATTTTGAGGTATGATCCGATCTTCCATTGCAATCAGCACTTTTGCAACAGCAGCCAAGCCTAAAAAGGTGGAAAACGAACTCATGAAAGGAACTACACATTGATTTTCTCTGATATATGCTGGTACAGTTTTAACTCTTTCAGTGCCAATCACGTCTTAAGTTGATCTACTTAAGTCAAACTAGTCTGAATTATAATCAGGGTCCCAGATTCGTATTCCTTGTAATAAGGTCTTTCATTTAAGTACCAGTATGTCTATAGTTCCAGACCGAATACCCCAGGTCAACAGCTTTTCTTGGTGCACATTGGGCACATTGCCCCCAATGCGCACCAACAAAAGCTGTTGACTCAATCCAAAATTTGGCACTGAAAGAGTTAAAAATGAGATCAAATGCATTATTTGTGTAATTATCAATTATTAGCTGACAAACTTGATCAAAGTGTGCTCCGCCTGGCTAAGTGGCAGACTTTTCTAGGGACCACATTTCTAATATATCATTAATGTCACCATGTGCACACAAGATTATCCATGGCTAAAAAATTCATCAATACTCTTAACTTGTGATATACATTGCTAGTTTGAGACTCTGCCCTTTCATGGCCAAAAAACAAATAGTGCTTGTGTGTTGGCGCATATTGACAAAATGAAATAAGGGCTAGTTTTGTACCAGAGGCAGGTTCAGGATGTCCCATGTTGGACTTAGTGGATCCAATTAGCAGTGGTCCCTGGCGACCTTTCCTGCAGAACACATCCACAATGGTGTTGACCTCCTGGGGGTCACCAGCCTTGGTGCCAGTGCCGTGGGCCTCTACATATATGACTTGTGTAGGGTCCACGTTGGCTTCTTCGTACACCTCCTCCACCAGCCGCTTTTGGACCTCACCAGATGGGAATGTGATGCCTGGAAAGCAGCATGAAACTTATCATGCACTCAGTCATGTTAACTCTTTAGCTGCCAAGTGCAACTAAAGTTGAACGTGTCAACTTCTTTGAATTATCAAAAGGATGCTATATTAATATTCTTTGTAAAAAGGCCTTTCATTCAAGTACCAGCATCCCTATAGTCTCATAGAACCTTTCTTTATACATACAATGTGTTTGTTTTTTATAAAGAGCAATTATTTTTTTGGAAAGTACAGCAAATGCATGATCATCTGTCTCTTGTGTGTATTCTAGCCTACCTTATACTGTCAATAATCCATCACACCACATTGATAATAAAAACTTTGATAGTGACATTTTGGTAAAGATGGGTCGAAGGGACTCACAGCTTCTTACAAATAGGTACTTAACACTTTCCCCGTTGAACTGGCCAAAAGTGGCTGGTGATCAAATGTCCTGTGCTTAAATCTTTTTGACTAATTTCAACAGTAACAAAAAAGTTTGAATGAGAATTTTATGACACCTATCACAAGAACATGTCCCAGGTCAACAGCTTTCCTTGGCATGCGCTGGACATTGTGTGCAAGACCCATGGCAAGGAAGGCTGTTGACTCAGTCTTAATTCAAGGAGAAAAGAGTTAATATACAGATAGAACGATTGAGTTTGCTTTGAACTTTGCGTACCTTGCTCTTTGTTGCCATCCGAGTTACTCTTGGAATGTACTACGGAAGCATATATTCTGTTGGCCTTGCTGACTTTCTGAAGGTAGATGGCCACAACACCTTCACTACGACAGTATCCATTTCCTAAAAACACAAAACAGAATAAATGTATACCACATGTTTCTGGGCTTTCTAAAATATACTTCTACCTGTCAGTGGCTGGATGCTTAGTACCCTATTGATTTTGTACGTTTTTCAATATATTTTTTCTTGGTCTTCTGCCATGAAAATAGAGAAGTCTATGTCTAACAATATGTACAAAACATTTTTTGGTTTCAATTGTCTTAAGATACCACCTTCATTTCCAATCCCACAAACTACAGGCATAGTGTGAGAATGATAGAAGAACAGTACAAAATTGAAACCATGGTCTCCTTACCAATTATTATTATTACCCAAATTATGTTTTCTTCCGTCCACTCGACTCCACAGTCAAAAAAGAAGCCACAAAACTCAGAGCTTGGGCTGCAGTGCCAGCTAATGAAGTAGAAAAGGCCCATTAACTGAAATTTTCTATTTTTCTTCTTCAAGATTCATATCATGTCAGCTAACAGACTTTTGGTTTCCCCTTCTTTCATTCAAGATTAAACCAGGACTATACCAGGCATACACTTTCCTTATTATACCTCAATTGACTTACCCTCAACATCAAATGACTTGCATGCGCCATCTGGGGACAGCATGCCAAGTTTCTTGAACTGCAAAGCTGTGGTGGGCTTAATGCATATACTGCTTCCTCCAACTACTGCAGCATCACAGCGGCCAGTACGCAGGCACTGTAACGCCTGGTCCATGGCCAGTAGACTGGATGAACAGGCTGTATCTATGGCAAAACTTGGCCCTGTAAAAAGGATATTCAAATCACATCCAAATCTTTCTTCCTTTTTGACTGAATTCTCCACCAACTTATAGTTAAGCATAATCTTTTTTTAAATATTGCCATGCATTTTGTGGAGGGGACAATAAATAATTAAAATTCTTAACAAAAAAATCTCAAAACTTCTCTTCCTAAATTTTACAAGAACAAAGCACGTGCAAGTGTAACTTATTCAAATCTTACCACAAATATGTGTGTGCTTAACACTGCCTGTGTTAGTTTTGTGATAAAAACGACTTTCAATAGAATTTGCTGTATTACATTTGCTGCTTCTCCACTCATGGACAATTTAAGATACATGTAGGTTGAGTGATATCTTGACACTGATTGATGCTAAAAAATGACTATATTCACACTGTCCCTGCATCTTACCTTTAAAATCAAAGAAATAGGAGAGTCTGTTGGCAAACATGGATCGTGTGCATCCTGTCATGGCATAGCCAACTGTTTTCTCTGCATCACCAGACCAGGCCTCATGGGCCTCTGAGGCACTGCAGCCAATGAACACCCCTGTCTTACTGCCCCGCAGAGAATGTGGATTCACACCTGAGTGGATGCAAAAACAAAATTAAACCTTGAAATTTTGACTGTCCAGTGTTCTTTTTCTTAGCAATAGAGATAATAGCATTAAACCTGAAGTAGAATCAATACCCGATATTCATAGTAGTTACAGTATTGGTAGATCCCTGCAAACAGGGCAGAATATGCTGCTCCTGCCAAACTAGCAACTTGGGAGAAGATGAACTGTTTAAAAAGTCATAGTTATGTTCCCTAAACACACACTCAGCTTCTATTAATATAAGATGCTGTCATCATGTCTATGGAACCAGTATTCTTTATTCCACAAATGCTAGGAACACTTGTGGTTTTCTATTAATGCACTCATATCATGAGGCTGATTGTCTCTGCTGCATGCTGACAAGGTCAGGAAATTTAAAATGTACATAAATCCTGTGTTTACACTTGGGTCACTTCTGCCAATTGGGTCCGTGAACATTTATTGTGAACACCATCTGACTACTTCTATTTCTCTTCACCAAACACCCCTTTCTCCAACTTATTCCACCCTGATAGAAGACTGAGTCAACAGCTTTCCTTGGCGCGCTCTGGGCGCAGTGCACACAGAGCATGCCAAGGAAAGCTGTTGACCATGGGCATATAATTTGGAATGATCTTCCATGCAAGTTTCATCCAAAATTTTGAAAAATAATTCTAAATTAGTAAAATACAGTTAGCAGACGACATTTAGATATTAGCAGGAAAAAGCATCATTAGGGTGGAATGAGTTAAACTGGCATTACAACTGACATTAACTGGTTAACAAAATAACACTACATCCACTGGTCTCACCTGCATCCACCAGGGCTTCGTGTGTCACTTCCAGCAGCATTCGCAGCTGGGGGTCCATGGAATTGGCTTGTTTGGGATGAACCCCAAAGTAGGCAGCATCAAATTTGGACAAATCCTTTATCTTCCCACTCCTCTCCGGCAAACCATGCATCCCTATAAATGGAAATGTGAGCATCCTTGTGTTATGATGACAATGTCTTAACCCTGTCAGTTCTGGGCACTTAAGAGACAAAGTCAATAGCTTCACTCAGCATGCTCTGATGAACTGAAGAAAGCCATTGAGCTGAACCATTCTCATCTTGAAAGCTACAGACCGGTACTCCAATGAAAGCTCTTTCCATGAAGAATTTTTGAATCGGGGATCATTATTATTCTAAAGATGAGCACAAATGTAGTTGTTAAAAGCAACAAACGAATGAACATTGCTACACTTTTATACAAATACTTGCAGTCCGATATAATAATTGGCATCTTTTTCTTTCTGGTCATCAATGCAGGTAGCAATTTGTAATTTTTATGTCAGTATGAAATTTCCAACCCAAGATTCTGAAAAATATTTTCTGTTAATTCGTTACAAGCACAAATTAGGTTATGTGTTTAGGTAAGTGTGTAAAAAATGGGGAAGGGGCACATTTTGTATTATCTTTATTTTGCATAAAGCACAAATGAATCACTTAAGTTGATCATAAACACCAAATGTCTACTCATACAGTAGGCAAAAGGTCCTTAACTTGATGTCTAGGTGAGAACTATAAGCGCCAGACGTAAACTGACATCTGCTGTCTGCTGTGATGTCTTTGCTTCAATTTCACACCAGTAGGAAAAGAATTGACCCAACAGACACTGAGAACAGCTACTGACTTAGTCTGATACCTGCCAGAATCTAGCATTAGCCCTTTCCCCCTTAAACCAACCGACTGGTGGTCAAATGTGGTCTTCTTCAGTGTTTTCAACTAATTTCAACAGTTATGAAAAATAATTTGACTGAGAAATGTACATGAGACTTATCAAGATCACATGCCCCAGGTCAACAGCTTTCCTTGGCATGGGTTGGGCACTAAGTGCCCAAGCCATGCCAAGGAAAGTCGTTGACTCAGTATTAATTCAAGGGGGAAAGGGTTAATATCAGGTGTAATTCCAAAAAGAATACACAACTCAAGCCTCAACAAAACATCTGAATACACAGACAACTTATACCTGATGTAACTGTCAGTCAATGGTCACTGTCAGGTCATTTGAAAGCCAAAATGACTGTCTTGACAAGCCTACAGCTATATGACACAACAGTATTGAATGAACTTGTAGCCAGCATTTCTTATGTGTTGGTGACTTTCCCTGAATAGTCATCTATTTTGAGATCTGCACATGAAAATTACAAATAAATGATAAAGCTGGCCGACATCACGTATGACCAATTTACAGTTAAACCCTGAATCAGCTTTACATGCTGAGAATCAACTACATGTAGGCCTACTTGCAACTTTTAAATTTTCTAATGCTGTTCATAAATTGAATGAACACACTATGAAGAGGTCTAACTGTTGATAAGAGTATGCAGGGCTACAGTGCTGTCTATTTGTGTAATGATGTTTTTGTTGCACACTATTTTCAGATATGTGGGAAGAATAAACAGATGCCATATTTTTCTCAGTTTTCACAGTATTTATAATCCCCAATCTCAGGAACTACCACAGTAATACATTTTGACTAGCACTTTACTCGAAATATAATGAAACCGTCCCACACAAACTGGCCTAAAATATTTTCAGGTGGGGACTACATAGCATTCCATATATTTGTTTACAGGCTACAGAACAGAACATATGTTCAACAAATTTTGGGACAGTCACCAACCCACCTGATTACATCACAGTGCATTTTGTACCATTAGCTGATCAATGCTTGCTCAAAATCCCCGTTCCACACCCAGACAGTGACTCATAATTTTCTTCAGACACCTAAATACACACTAAGTAATATGCGAAGGTTTTTGCCCCAGGCAAGAGGACTCGACAGAATGCATTGTAACATATGCAGTGTTATTTTAGTCAATAATAGCACATATTGCGCAGACCATGTGTCTCAGTCTGAAGAGAATTCATATGTCACCTGGCTATATGTGCATCAAGTTTTCCTGGAATCTGATAAATGGCAGTGCTGTTAAAAATTTATATTCAGAAATAGAAAAAAAAATGAAAATCAACATGAAATACAAGTACAATGATTAATTTTCCCTTTGAAATCAATTTTGCACAGAAATATACAAGTGTGTTGTCGCACTGTTTGTCCCTGTCAGTCTGCCAAAACTGCTTATCATAGACATTGTATGACAAAATCAAATTCTGACTTTTTTTCATGGGACAGCCACCCACATAAAAATGCAAAATTTCACTTCTGATCATTAAAAACTATTGTCATTACCCCACATAATACAGTGGTACATGTACCTGCAATTTAAGACCACAACCACAAGTGACCACCTAGCTTTTGTGACCACATTTCTGATAGCACAAGTCTAGATTGCCTCAGATTTAAGACCACCTGTTTTGTGACCATTTTTGGCTGGCAGAAGGGATGGTCTTATACAGCAGGTAGCACTGTAGTTATAAAGGATTCCATCTTGAGTCACAATATCTGCTGCCCAGGGGTCAAGAGAGGGAGGACAAGCTGCCAGCTCCACACTGGAAGTTGGCACCTCTTGCATCATTAGTGTCATTCTCACCTGGAAGATGACACCTCTTGCATCATTAGTGCCATTCTTACCTGGAAGATGATACCCTCTTGCATCATAAGTGCCATTCTTACCTGGAAGATGGCACCCTCTTGCATCATTAGTGCCATTCTTACCTGGAAGATGGCACCCTCTTGCATCATTAGTGCCATTCTTACCTGGAAGATGGCACCCTCTTGCATCATTAGTGCCATTCTTACCTGGAAGATGACACCCTCTTGCATCATTAGTGCCATTCTTACCTGGAAGATGACACCTCTTGCATCACTAGTGCCATTCTCACCTGGAAGATGGCACCTCTTGCATCATTAGTGCCATTCTTACCTAGAAGATGACACCCTCTTGCATCATTAGTGCCATTCTTACCTGGAAGATGACACCTCTTGCATCATTAGTGCCATTCTTACCTGGAAGATGACACCTCTTGCATCATTAGTGCCATTCTTACCTGGAAGATGACACCTCTGGCATCATTTGTGCCATTCTTACCTGGTTCCCATCTCCTATCATCAGCTGTCACCATATCTTCACCTTTCACTAGATGTTCACGGAACTCTGCCATGTTGTCAGACTCTGGCAATCTGCACGAGATGCCACTGATCACAATTTCCTCTGCATACCCCATGGTTGGTGGTATAGGTGTGTCATTGAGCACTGCGGATGTGGTAGTATCTGTCGCCCCCTCCAGGGGGGCTTCTTCAAAGACTCTAGCAGGCATGTTTGGGTCTACCTCTCTGAAACACATTGAGTAGAAATACATCAAATATGTTGAGCACTGCTAGTGTTCAAGAAGAGCACATATTCTAACTGTAACATGGAGGTGGTAATACCTAAGGTCCAAATTAGCTAGTACCGTCGGCAGCCGCTAAAGCGCCAGGGTCATTTCCCGGCGCACCTTGCGCCAGGTTAGGTCGTTTCAATATAGCAGCCATACATTGCGCCATAGTTAAAGTAGAGGGAAATGACATCGCAAAGTTGATTGTTATTTTCCAACGTACGACGGAAGTATTTACAAGCTACAGCGACAGTCTACAATTGCAAAGTTCCTGACTGTAAGCCAGACACAAGGAAACTGGGTAAACTGGATAAATACCCCTGGATGCAACGGGTAGCTTTCCATGGTTTTCCTCCAAAGAAACACAGAAATGAAGGGAGTGGTTGAATATGGTGAAAAGACCAGAAGATTATGAACGACGAGGAAAATTTGTCAGAATTTGTTCAAGACATTTTGTTGGGGGTAAAGGTCCGACACCAGAACACCCAGTGCCCACATTATTTCCGTATAACAACTGGACAATTGCAGAAAAACAACGCACAACAAACCTATGGCAGAACCGTGTGAGACGGCCGAGAATCGAGTGACCTACCCAGCAATGGAGAAAGGCCAGTTGCCAAGTAGAGAGCGGGGGTACCATCACTGCGTTGCATCGGTAGCCCACAGTACTAACTAATTTGGACCAAAGCTATTATTTTCATTTTCCCTGCATTTTCCTTCATCCTCAAATGGGCCTAAATTTGCTTTAGTCTACAACACTAATTTCTATGGCAATATCCACATGCAATTCAGTACTTGATTGGATTACAATGGTCATGTAAATGAAGAGGCTGTTTTGCCTAATCCTGGAGAAATATTGGGGTACAGGAAACCATTACTTGGCCCAAATAAATATGGCAACATAAACTGAACTACTAGAAAACATGAGATGACCAAAAAATAAATAAAAAGACAAAATTTGTTGAGATATGGCATGTTCTTGAAAAAAATAGATATAAAGAATTCATGCTCAGATCTGTATTATGTATATAATATATACATGTATGTATCACTACCCGGTGTAAATACAGCTGTGGTTAACATTCACGTGTAATGGGTTGATATGAGAGCAATGGGTGTGATATTTTAGGAAGAATAGGTTCAAAATGAACTGATATCAAACACATGTATGTGTTTTCTTCCTGAATACCCAATCACAGATAAGAAATCACTCTCAAAATGGTTGCTGGCAATTTTTCTCCTCAATGACCAATCAGAGATTTTTTCAAAAATTTATTTCATCATAAGGAAATTATACAACCAATGTTCATAATCAAATCATACAACAAAATTCATAATACATATGTATACAATATATCAATCATATGGAGGGGTGGCCTCTGGTGAGAGGGGCCTTATAAGAGGGGGATCACTGTATACTGCTAACTGACGGTGATTAACAGTATTTGAGATGTGTTTTCCTATTCCCTTTCTTATAGCTTATTTTGGAATTTTAAGCCACCAGAATGCACCATTTTAACAGTATATTTACAGAAATGTCTCGCTGAGGGGGCGCACGCCCCCCTCCCGAGCCCTCCCCTATCACCCGCGCAATCTCCTAATTCCTACTGATAAATCAGGAACATCTCCTGAATTGGGAGAAAATAACTTGGAACCTCTGTTTTTATGCATGAGATATGTATTCAGATTAAATTTAAAAAAAGCGAAACATAAATGTAGTTTTACTCGATATGAAAACAGAGACGAAATAAGGTGAGAAAGAGATGGAAAGGAAGAAAAAGCTCTCTTTCATTCCTTAAAGTGTTCATTTCACTCCCTTTTCAGTATTTACATGCATCTTTTTAAATATAAATTGCCCTGTCCTCTTAAAAAGCTGCAGAAACCACTGAACACAATTTTGTGGCCAAAACAAAACAGGATAGTAAATACCAAAATTGAGTTTTAGCACTTTCATATCTGGCCCATAATACACTGCACATGCAGCTTTAGAACTGTTCTGAATGCTGGTACAAAATTAATGTTCTGTGACAGCACCAAGGCAGTGGGAAAGGCATACCTACAGCTTTAACTGTCTCAGTTACTGAGAGCCCTGGGGGAAGACTCTATTGATTTGATGTGTATCAGTGTCTCTGCTATACACACATTGTCCTCCATACAATGTGTGTGTACTCTGAACATCACTCTTACTGTCAGTGACTGCTGGGCTCCAGCTGCAGGATGGTCCACATGTACACAGCATTATTATGACCATTGCCTCGGAGTAAAATTGACCCTAGACTTGTTAATCACCAGCTCACAACCAGTGTTGCCTGCATTGCATGCCCACTTTTTACATGACATCATTCATGCTGTCTTTGAAAACTGTTTTGACAGGAACCTTTTTCAAAATGCACTAGTCTCCCTTGGTCACCAAGCTGACACACCATAAGGCTGGAAGGGTTTCTATTTTTCTACCTATCTCAAAACGCTGGCAACCATCCTTTTTTTTTTTTGGGGGGGGGGGGGGGGGGCTTCAATGTCATCCTGCTCTCATAGCATTGGGGAAAATTACTCAAGCAAAACAATATGTTCACAGCATAAAATGTTATCTCTCGAGCATGGATGGCAAACTAAGCATGCAACCATCAGACCTGAAATATCTCGTGTGATGCAGAAGAATGACCACTGTCCTACTGATTGCTATGACAACAATGACAGCATATATTTACGTGTCCATGCCTCACTCCTCGACAAAGCGGCCACCAAAACACAAGAAATTTAAACAGGTCCCCAGAAATCAATGGTAGGAATTTTCGTTCCAATATAAGATGACAATACATCCACTCTGTTGTCACGTTAAGCTTCCATCATCAGACACACGAGGTCTACACTGAGTTTTTGGTTGGCTAGACTTGGTCACATGACCAATATTCTGAAACAAGCCAGTGAAATCAGGTGATGTTGGTAAATTGGCCCAGCAAAATTCCCAGTGGCACAATGCCCCAGAACCTGCATGTCATCTCAATATAACACATTCAAGATATTTTTTGTACACCAGACCTCAGCCTTCATATGCAGGTAAAAAATGTATTAGTGAGTCATTAACATTCACCATTCATGACAGCAGTTTGTAACATGTGAAATGAGTGTATATAAGCCTTAATGTGTCTTGTGTTTTTTCTTTCTTTCTTTCTTTCTTTTCTTTTCTTCCCCTCACCACATTCTCAACAAAAAGCTGGTAACTGTGTTTTCTGCTTCATTTTACCTCACCCTGTCCCAATTTCAAAGAAAAGGAGACAACTGAATGTGAACGCTTTGAGAATGACTTCTGACTATGAAATGACCAAATGAAGGTCAAATCTAACAGTGAACATATAATCATCTGTGAATTGATTGAAGGATCAGTGTATTTACAGAATATTGATTAATCCCTTTAAAACAGAAGTGGAAATGGATTGTTACCATTCAATTATTATCTATATGTACAAATGATCATCGGCACAGTACTTAGTTGCACCACATTATATCAAATTAAAGAGTAGGCTAAGCTTTGATTCAGCTGTCAATGCATATGCTCCAAAAATGTACAAAATGGATTTGGAGTCAGTTAATCATCTTGGGACACCATCACTTCTACAATATACTCAGACCTTTCTTCACTCTCCCTTATTTTACAACAATGATGCACAATAATTAACCCTCTCCACCATGAAGTTAAAACTGAGGCAACAGCTTTTCGTGGCATGGTTCATGTGACTTAAATGGATATCATCTACAATTCTCATATTCTTTATCCCCTCTCCCCCCCCCCCCCCCACCATTACTGTTCGAATTAGTCAAAAACATTGAAGCAGAAGACATTTGACCAGCAGCCAGTTGTGGCCAGTTTAAAGGGGTTTAAACCTGTTGAGTATATCTACTTGTGCAACCTTTATAACACATTAGCACACTTTAAACAGTGATTTTCTTTTCATTTTTTTTATCATTGTGCAGATATAATCCTACATCATAGGCCTTATATTTGATAATAGTTAAGTAATTCATTGTGGTATCTTAGACACTTTATTTTCTAACAGAAATACTGTTTAAAATTAAGGTAATATCCAACCTGTAAAGACAGCAAGTTTTGCAGAATCCATCTCCACTTAGGACGGAACTCAAAATTCATAGTTGTTGTATTCATAAAGTGTTCTTGGTAAAAATGTGGTTTTTGTAAAATTTTGGACATTTCTCAAAAAACATTAAAGATAAAATGGTCAAATTCATGCTTTTATAATTTCAACACATGTACTGCAAAAATTACCCAGAATTTTTTATACCTGATGTGTTTGTTTACAATAGTGACCAAAAAAATGGAAAATTGTTTTTGAAATATTGATAAAGTTTGTGGGACTCCTCATTTTTTATATGCATTTAAAAAGAACTGATCATTCCGCAGAAAATCCCTGATAGTTTTTGCTCTGGCAAGTTTTCAGAGTAAATCAATATTTACTTGATTAAAATCAATGAATTTGTTTCAGAGAAATATCCATGTGAAATGAACATTTTAGAGCAGATAATTATTATCAGTAATCTATATCCAAGGATAAACATGGCCCATTGACTACCATATTAACACTGAAAGTATTTTGTTACTTTCTTCTCATTGTACTGGGGCTTGAACTACTAAATTTAGACATATGGTATGATAGACAATATATGTGTCTACCATAATCTCAACATGAGAAAAACTATCCAAAATTTGGATGTACATTGCCTTAAGTGTTCTCATGATTCTGATAACTTTAATGGTATCACTGGTACCTGCTCCTTTTGAAGACAATTTCTCATAAGCTGTCACTTAGTGTTCTGTATTGGTCCAGTGCATTTTGTACATAATGTTGCGTGTCACAAGCTATCACTTAGTGTTCTCTGTAAGCTCAGTGTGTTTTGTACTGTAATGCTGTGTGTGTCATAAGCTGTCATATAGTGTTCTGTGTAAGTCCAGTGTGTTTTGTACATAATGCTGTGCGTCATATAGTGTTCTGTGTTAGTCCAGTGTGTTTTGTACATAATGCTGTGTCATAAGCTGTCACCTGGTGTTCTGTGTTAGTCAAGTGTTTTGCACTATAATGCTGTGTCATAAGCTGTCAGTTAGTGTTCTGTGTTAGTCCAGTGCACTTTGTACATAATGCTGTCATAAGCTGTCACCAAGTGTTCTGTTAGTCCAGTGTGTTTTGTACATAATGCTGTCATAAGCTGTCAGTGTTCTGTGTGTCATAAGCTGTCACTTAGTGTTCTGTGTTAGTCCAGTGTTTTGTACATGTTGTCATAAGCTGTCACTTAGTGTTCTGTGTTAGTCCAGTGTTTTGTACATAATGTTGTCATAAGCTCTCACTGAGTGTTGTGTTAGTCCAGTGTTTTGTGTCATAAGCTGTCAAATAGTGTTCTGTGTTAGTTCAGTGTGTTTTGTACTATAATGCTGTGTCACAAGCTGTCACTTAGTGTTCTGAGTTAGTCCAGTGTGTTTTGTACATAATGTTGTGTCATAAGCTCTCACTGAGTGTTCTGTGTTAGTCCAGTGTGTTTTGTACATGATGCTGTGTGTCAAGCTGTCATATAGTGTTCTGTGTTAGTCCAGTGTGTTTTATACATAATGCTGTGTGTCAAGCTGTCATATTGTGTTCTGTGTTAGTCCAGTGTTTTGCACATAATGCTGTGTCATAAGCTGTCATATAGTGTTCTGTGTTACTTCAGTGTGTTTTGTACTATAATGCTGTGTGTCATAAGCTGTCACTTCGTGTTCTGTGTTAGTTCAGTGTGTTTTGTACATGATGCTGTGTGTCAAGCTGTCATATAGTGTTCTGTGTTAGTTCAGTGTGTTTTATACATAATGCTGTGTGCCCCTTTGTCCTGGGGAGCCTCAAGGTTAGCTATTTCAGCTATAAAGTGATCCCGTGAATAAATGTTGTTTATCATCATCATAGAAAACAATTGGACACAAAATCACCATTACCATCATCTCAGAAAACAATTTGAGACACAATTAATGGAGACGGTTAAGCCAGTGACAGCATTCATTATGCCGGACGACATTTACATGTAGTTCCATTACTTTAAATCCCAAAACTGTAAATTTAACGACTATACACATGAAAGCAATAGACCCCTCATGGTAAATCTATGAACGGTTCAAATGCTAAAATACATTTCAGTTCCTTGACTTCAAAATTGAGCAAATAATTTACTACTACACTGACAATACACACCTTTGTGCAATAGTTAAGTTACATTGTGATTTTAGTGGAACATGTACATTGATATTAAATGCTGTTGTTTCCCTTACAGCGGATCCCATTATCACAATCAACAAGAGATATCCACGTGTAATTGACATTATTTAAGAGGTAAAGCAACAGGTCCAGGAATAAACCAATAATACATGTATGCATGATCACAATGGCAGGACATACTTGAACAATGTCATCATCAGATAAACTGACAAACAGTAATATGGATTTACTCTTCCATCGATAACCTTTCAAGTGTTTTTATGAATGGCGAATTGAAACTGGTCATCATGTATCCTTTCTCTAAATAAACAGATTTGTGTTCATGTTCCTGCTTAAGAGGCACACAAGAGTTGTCAACACTGAGTTATGGATCATTTTGACTTTTCATTTCCTACTGAGACAATAGTAAGTACAACAATAATTTATAAAACTCCTGCAGTTCAGCAACTCCTTCACACTGAAAATTTTTAGAACTTGACACTTGAGTTCAGACCTATATTTTTTAATATCTTATCATTATCTTCACTGAAACATGTCAAAATGTAAAATATTAAGTTAGACATATATGTAGTTTCTGCAGTCTCTGAATCAGAAAATTTAGAGAGGCACTTTAGGGGGAAGGGACCCTAAGGTGCACACTGCAAGGTTCTGTAGCATCACTCAAAAAGGGTTACAGGTAATATTGGCCAATCAATAGATAAATGAATATGACTCAGATTTTAACATTGTCTGCCTAGAAGATGCTTTTTTAAGAAAATGAAATCTCACACAAATTGCATTGCCCCACCATCTGTCACATCACTGTGGTTGTTACCTCTTATTGGTCTAGTGTGTCTAGCAAATTTTTTTTTCTTTTTTCATTTTTAGTAAGGGGGATTTGGATCTGGTGCTGAAATGAATCGACTGGTTTGGATAGTCAGCGTGTTGACTTTAACCAACATTTTGGGGTACTGCATGGAGCTGAGGCTTTGAAATTAAGACAGTTCCATCTGATGTCTTTGTGAATGTGGTTATTAGTCTTTGAGCAGTTAAATGTCAAGTTCTCACACATGTGAGCAGCTAAGTATGCCTGTGTTAGCCTAAGTCAGATATGTAAAAAATCTAAATAAACAACCATAAAGCATTTAAACTGATCAAATGTAATTATTATTTCAGTTAGAGGAGGAAAAGGCAAAGGGCACTACGGGAATTGAACTTTTGAGACAGCCTGTAAACCAATTCCGTCCATTTTCATGTGGGTTTATTCAATGTAGTCTGTATAATCACTATCCAAACAGTATTAGAGGACCTTCAGTAAGGGGATTATCCCAGTTATTGCAACACGGCTTTACTGCAGCATTAATGACAGGCTGATTAGTAGGGGCATGTCAACATGAGCTCATGTGAGGACCTCGACAATTGTGTAAACCAGTATGGTGCATATTTGGGCTCAATTTTCTTACAAAAGTAGTAGGTTTCAAAGAGAGATATTTGGCATGATGAAAGAAAACCACATTGTCTTGTTGAATATCACAAAAAGTCACTTTGGCCCCTTTGCAAGTATTTTGGTGACCATGTATCACATACCTTAAACTAAACAACTCCCTCAGGATATGACTGTCCCAGAGTTAACTCACTGATGCCCTGAGGCAAATTAGATACTGTTTGTAAGTACTTAAATTTATGTGCCAAATACAATGCATGGCCACCAAAATGGAAATATTTACCCTTTCATCAAGCTTTAAGGGTGGACAAAAGAGCAATTTAATAAGATCTGTAGAATTGTCTAAGCTTAGCATGAGGTACATATATTTGTCATAAACCCATAGTGTGTTTGCATCGGTATGGCCAGGCTTCCAACATGATCCAATCCACATTGTGTTTTTGTCATTCTTTCTTCTAACTTTTCCCCTCTTTTCGATCTTCATTCTTTCCTTTGTCTGCATTCTGAACAGACATATATATATAGTCTTATATTTAAAAGCTGATTTTTTTTCTTTCTTATGTTTTTATTTTTGTTCAGGGTGGTTTTCACTGTCATGTTTGATTATATACTCACTATATTTTGAGTCCATGTCTTACCCATTTTTTCAATCCTCCTCCCCCCCCCCCCCCCCCCAACTCTTTTGGTCAGTGTCAATAAAAACACATAACTACTCCTGGAAGGCAACAAGTTGAACCAACAGTGTGAATTCAGTACCATCATCATAGAGTTCCAGCATGGACTTCTATTAAATTGACACTTTTTTTTCATAAATATAGGCAATGCCATTTGACCAATATACATCACTCTATCTCTTTGGGTGTGTATTGTATTCCCCATGAGTTATCACATTACTGTAACTTTTGTGCAAGTTACTGAAGGTGAATACATCATTTGTGCCCATGGTATAATTACCAGTGACCAATCAATATTCAGTATTTTGTTCCAACATACTTTCAAGATGGTATAGCAGGGTTGTCCCTGAAGCTTTATCGCTCATTAGCACCATAAATTTTGAAAATTCAGAAAGCCTTCATTACCACCAAGTTTAAAAAGCTTCCCAGAAAGTTACATTTTTGTCAAAAATAAGGTAAAATTGTGGTTTTAGACCCAAATTGCCTTGATGGCACAGCTTAGAATGGCACGGAATCTGAAAATATGTGAAAAGGTAATTCCAAGGGGGCAAATCCTGGTCAAGTGTAATATTTTGAATATTTCAACTTTCACTTTTAATGATTTTTTGTATCAGAGATTGCCAGAAATACATGTAGAGTAATATTTGTATTACATGTACTTTAAAACTACACCTGCTGTGAGAATGATACTGTGGACACAGTTTGTAGATCAGTTTACTCAATACAGTTCACCTCTGCATTCAGTCAGTCAATCTCTCTCTGCAGCTTTTAACCACCATACCTCCCACCCCCACCCACACACCAGCCAAAACTGCCTGGTGCAAAGTTGTCTGCTTCAATGTTTGCCATCAATTATCTGTGTGTGAGTACACAAGAACAATGGCTTAATTGGCCTGTTAATAACTGAATGCACAAGTCATGGCCCTGTGGTCTTGCCTGATGTCCTGTAACAGTGTGGGTATACTATAAGAAATACAGTACAAAGACATATATTTACCCTAAAAACTGCCCTCAAAAACCACGGATACAGTTTGTTTAGAAAATGTTGAAAAGAAAGTTTTTCAGTGACAGTTAGTGCTTTACGTACCGAAATTCTGAAATGCTCAGTCAATGCTGGAATCTACATTTTAATCAAATTTAGCAAAGTTTGCAGAACTTTCTATTGTTCTTTGTGTTCAGCCATGCATTCCACACACATACATTATTTCAACAGGCATAAAAACAATTTGACTGGGAATTGTAGGTGAGACCTATCAAGATAACAAGACCCAGTTGAACAACTCTCCTTGGCATGGGTTGGGCAGCTAGTGCATCTAAATTCAAAGGGGTGGGGGGAAGGGTAAATATGTTACCGTTTTAAATCATGTTAGTTCAATAATACATTGTTTGAATCTCATACATTAAGAGGAAATGGTTCTATCAGTATTAACAAATCTATGCTCTAGCAGTTTCAATTGTTCTGAAGTTCCCTAATCCGTTCTGAGTAAGTCTCTCTGCATGTTGAGATTTCAATTACATGTATATCTATGATTGACCACATTGGAAGTCCATGGACCAGTTCTGCTGAAAAAAGTACATATATGTAGTAACTCCTGAGTATTAATTACATGTATATCCCTGCTTGCTTAAATTCATCCACTGTAGTCATACATTGTGTAATAAATTATACATATATTATTGTATTTAGGCGGCCCTTATGATTATAGTGACTGAAGTGGCATTAATCAAGGTCTCCTGGCCATTGGCATTATTATTTACTCAACTTGTTTATCCATGATTTCTGTGTATGCAGTAGGGGGGTATATCTTGTAGTTGTACGATTATGAGTAAGCTGAGTCCAATTGGTGCTCCAATCATATATATATATCATTTATTTTCAGGAAACCGGTACATAGAATAATATGCAACTTACTCAATCCTGATGTTACTTTTTTACAGCATTCATTCAATAGAACCATGGAACTATCTGATAGTACCTCGATGATAAAACTGAGAATTTTGAACTGGGCCTTGAACATCATATCCCGTCCTGTGTAGGCTAGTAGTATTCAAAGTATGGATGTTCAATTTCTTTTTGGGTTTTTTTTTTTCTCTCTCCGACTTCTCTATCATCACGTTCACAGATGAAACGGTGTTCTGCTGGTGGGACATGCCACAGCGCCGCTTGCAGCGGTAGAGATCGACAAAAGGACCTAAGCCCAGGCAAACTGGTACGGAATAGACATAATATATTAATATTCCAAAATAATGATCAGTACGTAGGGAGGAGAATGCCCACATTTACAGATGCTGTGAAATTACATACGACCAATATTTAGTAGTCTATCTATCAAGTGTCGTAAATTAATGTGACAGTGATTATGCAAAAGCATGTAAGTCAATGCAATTTGACGTAAAGTGTGTTCCCAGTCGGTGCACTGTCCATTGACTGTGACAGTCTGTGTGTAACACTTCCGCGACAACTTTTATCAGATATGGAAAAAACAAGCGACAACCAACTTACCGACCCTTCTGCTTGATATTTCTGTCAACTGCAAACTAATTCAGGGACACACCTCACCACACTTTTTGTTCATGCACTGGTGGCGTGTTCTGTCACAAATCTACCAAGCGCAGCATCACGTCGCATCATTCATGGGATGAGGTGATCTGGCGCTACGTGAAACTATCCAATCACAGTCACCTTTCTCAAAATTGTCGCCCAATCCGCTCGCATCATGGCGCATGATGCTGCTTCCTTTGTATTGACCACGTGGCTTTGTGTACGTTTTCACAAATGAACTTAGTCACCCCGTTGCATCAGACGAACAGGTGCCCTCATGGTTGACAGGTAGGGGGGCCTATTTGTTTTGTCACACTTTATTTCATCCGAAAGTGGTACCATATCCAAGCTACCTGTTTCTCTGGAATTGTTTGTAATCTCGAATCGACAAACAAGAGACCAGCCAGATTGAAATTACGTATGGTTCTAACTCCCGATCGTATTTACCCCAAAATAATAATTAAATAAATAAATAAATAAATAAATAAATAAATAAATAAATAAATAAATAAATACAAATATATGTACATATATATATATATATATATATATATATATATATATAATATATATATATATATATATATATATATATATATATTGCCTTTCAATATTGGGGAGATACGTAATATATCACAATGCACAAATAATAAAAATAATAATAATTATTATTATTATTTACTACTACTAACTACCACTACTACTACTACTACTACTACTACTAATAATAATAATAATAATAATAATAATAATAATAATAATAATAATAATAATAATAATAATAATAATAATAACAATAATAATGATAGTAGTAATAATAAATAGGTTAAAAATCTCACTTTGGGCAACAAATGGACCAGTAATTAGGCAAAAACTGTGTATACTCATTAATTGGCTATGTAAGTTGTGCACACACCACAACCAAATGTTCATCATGCCTGCAAAGCTAGTTATGTATGTGTGCTGACACAGATATATTGTTTTCTATGAATTCTTTAATTATTACGTCTGTGTGGCAAAACAGACTTCTGTTTTCCTCAAATAGTCTATCTATCTATCTATCTATCTATCTATCTATCTATCTATCTATCTATCTATCTATCTATCTATCTATCTATCTATCTATCTATCTATCTCCATGTAAATTTTGTCATCAATTTTTCTGGGACACTATTGTTCCAAGAACAGAAGTACTAAGCTTGGCATGGTGACTGACATAGTAGTGAAATTAATCCTCTCATTTGAAATTGTCGGCTTGTTGAATATTATATAAATTGGGGCCAATTGAAATTTTAAATGTTTAATATCGACATATTATTAATGATAGAGGTACCATTCCAACTTGAATTCATAGGTTTCTGCTATAAGTGCTTCCAATGAACCACAAACAAAAGTTAGTAATTTTGCTGGGGGCTAATAGGGGCAGTTTTAAAATTTAAATGTTGAATCTCTTCAAAACTATTAAAGGCAGATGTGTTTTTCAAACATTAATTCATAGGTTTGCGCTACAGGCACATCCAATGGACCAAAAACAAAAGTTGTAACATTTTAATTTATGCAAATCAGGAGAACATACGAAATTAAAATCTGGAATAACTTGTAAACTGTTACAGAAAGAGTTGTCATTCAATTGAAAGGT
Organism: Hermodice carunculata; assembly: GCA_964020975.1. NCBI lineage: Eukaryota > Metazoa > Annelida > Polychaeta > Eunicida > Amphinomidae > Hermodice > Hermodice carunculata. The sequence continues at coordinate 94,546,311 of OZ026613.1, read as the reverse complement.
TGGTGACATAGCTGCATATAATAAAATATGAACAAAAGCTGTAGCATGGAGATTTGTGAAAATTAGGCAAATTTTAAAAAATCACATCTGAAGTGACTTGAAAATTACAAAAGATAAATTATGCCATTCCAACTTCCATTGATAGGTTTGAGATATAGCTGCATCCAATGAACCATGAATCAAAGTTGTAGCAGTTTGAATTATATGCAAATTAGGCAAGACACAAAATTTTAATCTTGAATTATTTGAAAACTGTTACAGAGGTGCCTTCCCAACTACAGTTTATAGGTATGTGATACAGCTTTGATTTTCTATGTCTCTTTTGAACAGTTCATACTAATTATTGTTGCAGGAGTTCAATAAATACTGAATAAGTAATCTTTGAGTTTTCTAGGCATTTAGACTTGATTTCTTGGCAAGCGAACAATTTTTTTTCTAGTTAAGTCTGTGTACAAACACAAACTTTCTGTTTTGCATAAAATACTTTGTTCTTTTCTTTCTTTCTTTCTTTCTTTCTTTCTTTCTTTCTTTCTTTCTTTCTTTCTTTCTTTCTTTCTTTCTTTCTTTCTTTCTTCATTCATTCATTTGAATCAATTAATTTATTTTATTCATTTCCATATGAATTTTGTCCTAATTTTTTCTCGGACACTTTTGTTCCGAAAAGAACCAAACTTGGCATGGTTATTGACCTAGTGGTGAAATGGAGCACCTGGTTTGTACTAGTCACCATGATGAAAATTGTGCAAATTAATAACATTTTAAATTTTAAATGTTGGTACCTTCAAAACTATAAAAGGTAGAGGTACCATTCCAACTTTGATTCATAAGTTTTTACTGTAGGCGTATCTACTGGAACACAAACAAAAGGTGTAGAATTTTTATTTATTAATTTATGTAAATTAGGGGCACTTTAAAAGTTTAAATGTTGAATGTCTTCAAACCTATTATAAGTAGAAGTGCCAGTTAACTTTAATTTACGGGCAATGACGACAAACAAAACTTGTAAAGTATAATTTATGCTAATTAGGGCACTTGAAGAGTAAAATGTTGAAAATTTTCAAAACTATTTTAGGCAAAGATGTCATCCGAAATTCTCTTTTTTTTTTTTTTTCTTTTTTTTTTTTTTAAGGTTTGTGCTATAGGCGCATCCAATCAACCACAAACCAAAGTTGTAGAATTATTATTTATGCTAATAAGGGCACTTGAAAAGATTAAATGTTGAATATCTTCAAAACCGCGAATAGTATTTTTGGAAATTTGCCCTGTTATCTTAGGTTTGTTGCAAACGGCATGTCTTGACTTCCAACAAATCTGTACTGAGAAACTGAACTTGGTGGTGTTGCCTGCGAGGCGACCTTCCACACACCAGCTACTCACAGGTGCAGCGCCCCCAAAGACTTTACATCCTCACAGATTCCGTCTGCGCAAGCAAACGGGGATCCTTGTTTCGGCCCTTTTTTATCATTGTGTTTACAAATGACGTGTGTATGTGCATTGAGCTAAATGCATGACCGAGTTCACAAAAATTCTTGCCTGCTCAATATGCCCGCTCCCGGGTGCGACTCTCACAATATAGACTTTTATTGTAATGTTTTATCATGACATGATTATGAGAGGGTGCGAACACAGACATTTTGTTTTTCCAAGAATTCTCTCTCTCTCTCACTCTCTCTCTCTCTCTCCTCTCTCTCTCTCTCTCTCTCTCTCTCTCATCTCTCTCTCTCTCTCTCTCTCTCTCTCTCTCTCTCTCTCTCTCTCTCTCCTCTCTCTCTCTCTCTCACTCTCTCTCTCTCTCATCTCTCTCTCTCTCTCTCTCTCTCTCTCTCTCTCCTGCCCCCCCCCGACCAAATTTGAGGGCAGTTTATCTCAGACACTATTACTCCGAAAGTCACAAAAATTGCCACGGTGACTGACCCACCAGTAAAATTTTGCATATCGTTTGGAACAGTCATGGTTTTTAAAATTATGCAAATTAGAGACACTTACAATTTTAAAAGCTCCATACATTCCAAACTAGTGCAGATAGACACAAAATTTGAGTGTGCATGTATGCAGATTTTTGAAACCAACCATTATAATGGACAGTAACTGAAAATTGTAGAATTTTAAATTATGCTAACTAGGGGCATTCAAAAATTAAAAAGTTGAATATCACACATAGAGGCATCATTCCGACTTCAATTTGTAGGTTTGTGGCAAAGCTGCATCCAATGAACCAAAGTTGTGGCATTTTGATTTATGCAAATTAAGTGAACATGCAAAATTTAAATCTTGAATCACTTCAAAACTATTATAGATAGAGGTGCCACTTAAAGTTCAATTCGACGGATTGTGACATAGCCGCATCCGATAAACTATGAACTACAGTTGTAGAATTTCAATTTAGGCAAATTAGGTGAATATGCAAAATTTAAATCTTGAATAGCTTCAAAACTATTATAGATAGAGGCGCCATTTCAACTTTACTTAATAGGTTTGTGACATAGGTGCATCCAATAAACCATGAACCAAAGTTGTAGGATTTTAAATTATACAAATAAGGCGAATACACAAAATCTAAATCTTGAATAACTTCAAAACTATTACACATAGAGGCAGCAATTCAACATTAATTTGCAGGTTCGTGACATAACCGCATGCATTGAACCATGAACCAAGGTTGAAGGCTTTTAATTTATGTAAATTAGGTAAATACACAAATAAAAATCTTGAATAGCTTCGAAACTACTGCAGATAGTGGTGTCATTCAAACTTCAGTTTATAAGTTTTTGATTCAGTTTATAGGTTTGAGACATGGCCACATCGAATGAACCAAGAACCAAACTTGGAGCATTTCAAATTTATACAAATTAGGCTAATACACAAAATTTAAATTATGTCGAACAATTGCAAAGTGTCGCATTTCATACCTGTACTCATTTTAAAGGCACCCAGACAGATTTGCTGTGAAGAAAATCTCCCTTCTAGTTATATTTTGCCCTCTCTTAGTTATTCTCGATGCACAGGTTATATTTTTTATCTTATGTGTTTGCAACGATTATGTATGACAAATGAGCCTAACGAGACTATACTATGTGTCAATAAATATATACTACTGTATTGGTTATTGTGGCATAGATGTACCCCAGAATCTATGCTTTAGCAACTAATTTCAATAGCCATTTTACCTGCTAGCTAAGTGATATAATGTCAGGGGATTTACACAACACACATGTAGCACTGGTTAAATACTAATTTCTCCAATTAATACCACAGTCAAACTTTCTCGCTGAGGTGAATTAATTTTTTATTGCGAGAAATTTGTGTAGTTATATCCTTATGCGCTGCTCAGGGTCTCAGGTTTTGTTTGTCTTTGTTTTTCTCTTTTTCTGTTTGCCTTTGGTCTTTTGTCTTATATAGGGGAAATTGTTGTGTAGAAAAAAATCCACAATTATTACGTGATATCGAGGCTAACCCATGCAAATACTTGTTATGAAGACAGAATGATTTCATGTTTCAATCAAAACTCTGGAGCGGAAAAACCATGTGAGATTGGTGTTTGGAGACAATATCATCTGAAATTAAATTGTATCATTGGAATAAAAGTATAGTCTATTGCACATTTTGTTACTGTACTTTTTACTCAAATATTTAGGCTAAAATTTACTGCAAATAAATAATGAAATAGAACCTACCTTTTTTCTGTCTGTCTTAGATAATTTCAACAGCACTAATACTCCTTCTCACCTTGTTACGTTGTCTAGCAGTGTTTAACTGCTATTGACAATCACGGGGAGAACATTCCTACTTATAGGTAGACCACACCAATGTTAATATGCAAATTATTATATCTTGTTAAAATCTACATGTTGGCTGTCATTAAAAATATAATAAAAAATCAGGCCACAGTTGCATACAACCAAGTGTGCACAGGAGTGTGTCGTTTACATAATGTCAGCAAGTGGCCACCGCTGGATCCCAGGCACGGTGCATGAACTGTGAGGGGAGAAGGACAAGTTACACAATTGCTCAGACACCACGAAAACAATAAATAAAGATTAAAAAATAGACAAATATCGCTGAAGTTCAGATATTGGACCGCCATATTCATTTTAATTATATCAGGAAAGTATTTAATTGAAGTATCTGACACAACTTTATTTTTCAGTCGTCCCCTCGTAAATGATGATATACATAAGTTTAGTCATCATTATCATCCGGTTTGATTGAAGTTAAAATGCTTACACAGGAAAACCAGTATCGATGCGTAGTTTTAAGCATTAACTGCAAACCCGTTAAATATGTAGCGGCCCACAGACATCTGCAATGTTAAACTTTATCTATCTATCTATCTATCTATCTATCTATCTATCTATCTATCTATCTATCTATCTATCTATCTATCTATCTATCTATCCATCCATCCATCCATCCATCCATCCATCCATCCATCCATCCATCCATCCATCCATCCATCCATCCATCCATCCATCCATCCATCTCTCTGAAAAAAGAAAAGAAAAAAGAGAGGGAGAAAGAAGCAATGGGAGGAAAAATGGGAAGTATGAAAAGGAGGAATTAGAAAGAAAATCTTCTAGTTGCAGCAATGTAATTCTGGACTGCCTCAAAAATTTGAATGCTTGCTGTATCAGAAAGTTCTTTGCTGCTAAAAAGGAGAATGTTCATCAACCTGTTACTAGCTTCACGGATAATGAGATTCGGGGTGAACTTTGGGGGCTAATGGTAGAATCTAACAGTTTTTTTTTTCTGGGCTGCGAGAACTTCGGGCAGAAAAGGAGGAAATGCCTGAAGTCTTCGGAAGGACAACGCGCATGGAGAATTGGGAATGAATTTGACCTTGAAAGGATCATAGTTGAGCCCAGATGACCCCAATCGCATCTGAGTATGGCATATGTTAACGAAACGATCATCAAACGAATAGTAATCAGGGACGTTATCTGCTGCAAGTAATGTGGCTTTTAGCTTAGATTGGAAGATTTGGCAGAGAAAGGAAGTTTCTGATGTCGGTGGGCAGATTATTCCATGGACGTATATGGTATGAGGGAGAAATGAATTATTGAGGCCTTGGGTTCTGTATATGACAGGGCGTATAGGGTTAGTATGACGTAAGTAGCGACCGATGAAGGAGGGGTTAAGATGCTTGAAAGATATGTGAGATCATGAACCAAATTAATAAATAAAGCATCTAGAATCTGATATGAATAGAAACTCTCAAAAATGAATACATTATCGGTGTCGGGCAAATCATCACTACCTTTCAGAGGCTTATTATCAGGTGCAACATCAGTCCTAAATTACTTAATGAACAGTAAAAATTACTAAAAATGACCGTGATTTGGGCAATAAAGGTCAATGTCCCGCATGTGCAGTCTTACCCAAGCCTTTATCGAAGACGGACTCCGTAACCATTTGCAATGCCCAAGTCCTGGTTCAAATACCGGTTAAATTATTAAATGAACAGCAATATTCCGTGGCCCTGTGACTTTTGACCGGTCTTGAGTGAAAACTCAAATTTTATTAACGAATACGATAGGTTACCAGTAATTTTCAATAATTATCGAATATAACTCTGCACTTTTTAAAAAGGTAAGAAATTGTAGATTTAATGATGATTTAGCTCATTAAACTGTGATAAGGTAACTACGAAAGTAAAAAAAGTTTCCTCGTCTGTATTCAACTGTCGACTACCTTTGTGTAGATCTGTTTTCATATATTGGACAGTAATTTTACATGTTGTTCAACTATTGGCAAAGCAGGTTTAATTATTTATAGATCAAGTGTGTTTTCTCTCTTTTTCATGCAGTATTGATACAACCAATCTGAAACAATCGGTGTTTGGATCCTTATCTCTGCGTTATCACGCTGTCCGATCACGTGATTTTTCTTATTGTCTTCTTTCAAGGGTCAGAGACAAAGCTGGGTAACCCATGCAGAGAGATGAAAGTACTCGTCAAATATTTTTTGAAAGTTATTGTTATCAAGTATTTCCATAGATACACATATGTATCAAACAATGCACATTTTTAAACGAATTTTTATTACCAAATACCGCGACATCAGTTTTCACTGTGAATAGGACGCTCAGTAACTTACTTCCCCGTGTATACAGTAAAATGCGAACATAAAAGAGCGCTCAAGAAAACACAGTGATAGACTAAGGAATAGATGACATAGGAGGATTATTTGTTCCGTCTTTAGAAAGTACGGTGTACCTTAAAATAAATACATAACATTTAGCCCATATATCAGGAAAGTTGTTGTCCTTACGTGTGTACCGGGCTTAGTTTTCATCCGGGAAGGAGGGGGAAAAAAAGCAACGGAGGGGAAGATATAAGGATAGAAGGCGCTTGAAATTAGAAAAGAAGAAGAAAATCTCTCTGTCTGCCCATAAAAACATTTTTAGTGGATCTTAAAAGAACACTTCTGGGTACCCTTAGCCATAAATTTGACCAACAGATGGTTGTGCATTATTTTAATGTGCGGTTGTTACTATTGTCGTTGTTGTTTCAGGGAAGTACCTTCAATTTGTATATCAAAATTTTACACCAGATTTTGTTCGTATTATTTTCTATTTTTGAACGATAACGATTTTGTTAAAATTACCATATAATCAACAAAAGTATATGGGAACATGGTATGAATAGGGATTGTGCAAATGAACGTATACTTTATATATATATATATATATATATATATATATATATATATATATATATATATATGCAACTTTATGGAGGTAATTTGGAACTTTAAATGATTTTATTTATTTATTTATTTATTTATTTATTTATTTATTCATTCATTCATTCATTCATTCATTCATTCATTCATTCATTCATTTATTTATTTATTTATTTATTTATTCATTCATTCATTTATGCTATTTGGTAACATAGCTGATCCACTTGGGCACTGATTGCTTCGAAATTGCACATGGACACTTCTTGGCACCCGTTGACTTTTATTGCTCAATGGGTGAAGCAACGTTTCTTTAAATTTCTCTCCTTTTTTGGTGAATATGAGCGCACGTTTATTATTTTCAACCTCTCCAAAACTACTGACTCTATTCTCTGCAGACTTTTATGTAATTAAACTTGGTCTCTGCCAAATTTATTCTCTTAGTTGTCGCTGGTGTCATTCTCTGATTTTCAACTTTTAAAAAAAATCTGTAATGCACATGTCAGTATCGTAAACATAATTTCAGGGATAGTCCCTGATGATGAGGGGCAGTTAGGATCTCTCTGGTCTCTGTCACGCCACTTCACGTGACCTCCATTATCGCTAACTTTCCTTTTCAAGAACAGTTAAAAGAAAGTTATTAACACAGGGAAAGTAATATCAAGAGATAAGTAAATAAATTGAAAAAAAAAAAAACACTTTCACTGATTTTTGACATCAATGTCTATTAACCCTTTACCCGTTAGCAACAAGTTTTGCGCTAATGTCAATCAATGTTATGGTTCCGTATTGGAATTCTTCACAATTAGGCATTTTATTAGGGTACCATCGTACCTCTAATTCCAGAGAAACAGTGGTCTAGGGCACCAACTCCACGATTTTCTATTGCACTAGCTCAAAGCGTGTCGAAGAAAGCTGCCGACACGGTCTAAAATTGCACAAGGAAACAGCTAATATGATTCACTATGACTGCACCCATATACTCGACCATAATGACTTACTTTCTCCCAGCAAGTACTTATTAACCGTCTTCATGTAGCCAATAGACAGATATATCTTACAGTATAAAAACTACACATAGAGATCACCCCACATTTAAGATGATAGAGATGGGTCACGCATGTCTCACTCGTAACGCATCCCGTATTGTACAACAAAGGAAAGTTACGGAATTAGGTCGATCACTGGCTAAGTACCAATGCACTCCATATATCACATGGGGTCATAAACAACAAACTTAAAGGTGAATGCATGTGATAATGTTGCCACATATCACTCCAACAGTTCTTTGTTTCAGTGCTAAATCTACAGGCTGGATAACAAATGCAATGTACCCGCCACAAATGGCACTGGAAATAACATTGGAGTAGTTTTTATATATGTATTGATATATTCGTACATTTTATATCTGTCAAAGGTTACATTTTGTTTGTATTTTATCTATTTTATAACTGCTGGTTTAATTTTACCTATGTCATTCGAATTTTGTGATATGATTTCGATGGGTGCCATGATCTCGATGTATGATTTATGTATGTTGTGTTCTCCAGTAATGGAGGTTTTAATAAAATAATAATAATAATGGTAATAATAATGATAATGCGTTTATATAATCACAGAATGAGATCTTTGTTGCTTTAGTGAAAAATTAAATTTGTTAACGAAGATGATAGGTTACCAGTAATTTGTAATAATTGTCGAATATAACTCTTTACTTTTCAAAAAGGTAAGAAATTGTAGATTTAATGATGATTTAGCTTATTAAACTGTGATAAGGTAACTACGTAATGTTATGTTTGTACAGCAGTTACAGATGTGATCAAACTAGTTTCAATCAAATCTTCAATCAAAACATTCAATTCTGAATACAGATGGACTGATGGCTGAAAGGCCAAACAGACAGACAGGTCGGTCGGTCGGTCGGTCGGTCGGTAGATAGATAACATAAGAGAAGAGTATAGTTTCCTTTCTTGTAAATTCGTAGAATTACTATGCACAAATCAAACGAAAACAATGAAAGAACTACGAAAGATGATTTGCTGCATAGCAAGTCAGTGTGTGTGTCTTCAAAGCATATTGGTATGGCATGTACAACTATTCCATAACACAGGAGTAGAAGTTGGAATGGCATCTCTATCTATTATAGCTTTGAAGTTATTCAAGATTTAAAATTTCTAATGGTGCTATTTAGCATAGTTTAAATTGTTATAATGTTTTTTTTTTAATTCATTAGGTGCGCAATGGTCAACAACTCCCTGGTAGAATTTAAATGGCATCTCTATCTATAATAATTTTGAAGATATTCAAGTTTTAAAATTTCAAATGCTAAGAAGAAAGAAAGAATTTCAGGAAAAACAGAAAAGTGCGTGTTGACACACACATTTTAATTAAAACTTGTATATATATATATATATATATATATGTTAACCCTTGTAATCACATTGAGCAAAATCTTGCGCCAGAGTATCTAAATTGATCCAACGAATATAAAATTACATTGAGTATAACATGATTTCGATTACATTAAGGTTCAGGAGCGAATACTTGGTTGGGCTTATTTTTATTGGTTGACGTTAGCTGGGAAACATAGCAAAAATACTACTACTTCTTTGATGTTTAAATGAACAAATGGCTTGGTTTCTGATTATATATGTGACCAGTTAGATTCGTTTCTGACATAATTATATATCATTTTCTGCCATATTCATAAAGAATATGATCTGATCCTCGATTTGATCCTTAAATGAAAAAATTGACGCGTTTTTTATCCTGAACTAGCTAATCTTTTTCCTAATATTTGATCAAAACTTCATCTTAGAATTAACCAATCTATCTTGGTTATAATGTGAACTTTGTGTTAAATATTCTTATTTTATTGAATTAGTCTTAGTTTGTACTTTATCTTTAAATCTGGATAAGATTGACCCATAATACTGAAACTTTAATCACGTGTTTTGTGCAACAGCCACAGAAAACAGATATTGGTTCATATCGGAATTGCTTATGCGCTGTTGGACACAGAATTAAGTAATTTTAAATCAAGCAAGTTCATTTTAATTATGATTCGAAATTCGGAATCAAATTAAAGTTCTTTATAAATAGAAGTAAAAAGTCGGTAGTCACAGTTGTAGCATCGATAAATTAATCTGTAATGGAAAGGTAATTTTCCTTTCATGGAGTTGTCGTCTGGAATAGCACTTTAAAAAAATGTCGGGAATGCGAAATATTTACCTTCCTTAAAATCAAATACGGACAGTTCCATTTTCGCCGGTCAACGCTCCCGAGGAAACGGTAAATTTAAAACACATTTTTGTTTAAATCCGATTTTCATTTGTGAATTGTCTTTTATATATACTGCTACTGTTTTTATCATTATTTATTTCCTTTCGATGTTTGTTGTTATATTTGTTGAATGAAATCTGTTATAGATACAGATCCATTTTCCAATTTCAAATTATTAGTTTCTGCCAATGATGAGTCCAATGAATAGGAAACCAAAGTTGCAGCATTTTAATTTATACTAATTAGGGGCACCTTAAAAAATTAAGTCTTCGACTATCTTCAAATTTATCAGAGATAAAGGTGCCATTACAATTTCAGTTGGTAGGTCTGTCTCAGTGATGAATTCAGTGAACAGTAAAGCAAAGTTGTAGCACTTAAATTTATGCTAGTTAGGGGAACTTAAAAATTGAAATGTATACCTTTAAAATTATCATAGATAGAGGTGCCATTCCAATTTCAAATAACATATTTGTGTCATAAGTGATTCCCATTCTTCAAGAGGTGTACACTAATAAAAAGCTTACGTTATATCTATTCAGAACTCTTAACAGATTCGGTTCACAAAACCCATCCTGATTCACATACTGTTATGGGTCAATCATAAGTGATAGTATAATGTTGCCTAGATTTATGAAGCTCCACTATCTGTCTTGTCCCGTCTTGTCTCAGTTTCCCTAATATTATCCTTGTGTGGTTGTGTACCTGGGGATTGTGTCGTCCCGTCTGTCCCGTGTGTCCCATCCCTTGTCTTTTTATAGCAAGATCGAGGAATTTTGGGCTTCGCTCTTCGTTCCGATTACCAATAAATTATGTATGAACAAAAAACGCTAATTTTGATTTCCATGCATATGCCATAAGATCATTCAACAAGACATAGATACATGACACATTACAACTTTGAAGGCACCCAGAGAGAGTTGATGTGGAAGGTTTGTGTTTGAGACCTGAGATAAAGGTGCTGCTCCAACTTCAATTGAAAGGTTTATCCAATGAAACATAAAACAAACTTTTAGTATTTTAATTAACGCAAATTAGGTGAATACACAATTAAAATCATTAAAATCATTCAAATGTTGAAAGCACCCAGACAGATTTGCTGTGAAGCAAAGGTTCTTCTCTAGTATTGTATAGACGTTTACCGGGTCTGGAGCAGTCTTACTATCACGACTCCTACTACTCTTCTTCCTATCAATACTCGTCATCGTAATTATTATATTTGAATAATGATAATAAGATTTGCTTTTATGTTGAAACAAAATGATCCGATTATCGTTTTCTGATGTTGCATTGCGACCATCTCTCCTGGCGCCATGCACATATATTGATCCTGTATAGTATTGCTTACATTTATCAAAAATAAATTTAACATTACTATTATTATCATTATTATTATTATTATTATTATTATTATTATTATTATTATTATTATTATTATTATTATTATTATTATCATTATTATCATTATTATTATTATTATTATTATTGTCATTATTATTATTATTATTGTTATTATTATTATTATTATTATTATTATTATTATTATTATTATTATTATTATTATTATTATTATTATGCACTAGATGGATAACTATCCCATCGTTTTTCCTGGCTTCAGTTCATGCTAGTCATATATTTGCCTGCCCAGACACAACCTATTCTGCTAATGTTTACTGGGGCGCGGGATCTCAACTCGTCAAAACTGGAAGCAGAAGGTCGCTCCTCAGGCAAGTTATAGGCCTATGTATAATGGTGAATTTCATGGGCACATCTTCGATCTGGAGATGTGTCGGCGTTGTAAAAGGGCTTTTCAAAACAGGTTGCAGCAATATCATCTGTTTTAGTTATTGTTATTGTGATCATCATCATCATCATCATCATCATCATCATCATCATCATCATCATCATCCTCATCAACTTTGCAACTGATTTCTTACGACAAATCTTTAGTTTTCCATTCTAAAAAAGCCAATGCCAGAGACAGGATATGTCAACTTTACATTACGTACTATCGCAGTAATATGTTTTTGTACAAATAAATGTACATGTAAGTGCTTCCTATGGTAGGCCTACTGGTCTCTGTTCAGCATGCCTGACGGGGTCAAGAGTACACCAATACAGCACTATATGCGGCAATTGACCATAATGACATGTGTGATAAATGTTCACTGCACAGCGTTATGAGAACGATACAGATTATCATGGAAAAATTACAAACGACGGGTCCTTTGTCCGTCGTGTTTTTGCCTGCCATATGTAGAAAATAATTTGTTAAGAATCAAATAAATTGTACACATTAGAATACATTGAAAACGGTAACTTCGATGCATCTGAATTGAAACTTAAAACCCATAAGACTTTCTGAAACACTCCTTGCATAACTGTGCGTAAATGACCAAGGTGTTCAGATGTAATTGGTTTTATCTTCTCTCTAAATACAAATGCACAGAAATTGAGATATCAAATTAACAAAATACTCTTAACAATAAATATGAGTGCCAAGCTCTATTTATTGTCTTTTTTCCCCCCACAGGCCAAGACTGAAAACAAAAATTGTCTATTTAAACAAAGATAAGCTGCATTGATAAACAGCAACCTGAATTCCGCCAGACGTGAAAGACAATGTAACAGACAATATCATCACAAAGTTAGTGAAATCCACGGGTTTGATTCAAATATCTGTTAAATAACCATAAACGATAATCTCGTAAACAAAATGGCAAAGAGCATATCTGGCATCTACAACTCTTACTTTGTGGTGCATATACATTTGCAAGTGTATTTAAAGTGATGCCAATTATACTTTCAGATATTAACGATCCCAGGTTGATTATAACTGTCCCTTGTAAAGCAAAGGTGGTCATTGGGTATATAACGAAACTACTATCACAAAACACCCGAGACCTGTGGCAGACCTGTGGCAGACCTGTGGTCATGTGACCTTAGTGCGGACTTATGTCTGGGTGCCAACCCAGACATGTTGTTTTTCCTTGGAATTCTTTCTTTCTTTCTTTCTTTCTTTCTTTCTTTCTTTCTTTCTTTCTTTCTTTCTTTCTTTCTTTCTTTCTTTCTTTACCGGCAAATTTGTCCGACATTTCATTTGAAAAGGATTACATGTAGAAGCTCCAAACTTTGCACAATTATACTTCTATGGATAAAGTCTGGCCTTTTTATAATGAGAGGTCATGCTTTTGAAAATTATGAAAATGAGGGCTAATTAAAGTTTTAAATCTTCAATATCTTGTATACTATAGTAGATGTGGTCCCGAGTGTATAGGAGTTCAATCATAGCAAGGTAAAGGTCATCTCAAATGTCAAGGTCAAAGGTCATGTCAAGGTCAAAGGTCAATTTTAAGCCAAAATGTCATTTTTGAGGTCAAGGTTCACTTCAGGTAGAGGTCATCTCAAGGTCAAAGGTCATTTCAAGGTCAAAGGCCACTTTCCTTGGTGGCCTTCTTCTAGCCATAACTTGGTCAATTTTTATCTAATTTTGATCATGTTGGGCTCATATTGTAGCTATTGTAACCCTGCATATTTTAAAATTTATGTGTGACCTCTAATGGTCAAAGGTCAAGGTCATTTGAACCTTTGAAAGTTTCATCCAGTCACAACTTGGCTATTTTCCATCCAATTCTAATCATGTTAGACTCAAATTGTAGGTATTGCAACACTGCACATTTTTATAAGAACACGTGACCTCGAAAGGGCAAAGGTCAAGGTCATTTGGCGCTTTGAAAGTTTCATCTTGCCATAACTTGGTAAATTTTCATCCAATTTGGTTCATGTTCATGTCAGTTTAACTTCTACTAGGGGGTTCCTGACCATTGTGCATGTAATGAATCTAAAACAAAAGTTGTAGCAATTTGAATTATGCTAAATAGCACCATTAGAAATTTTAAATCTTAAATAACTTCAAAGCTGTAATAGATAGAGATGCCATTCCAACTTTTACTCCTGTGTTATGGAATAGTTGTACATTGCCATACCAATATGCTTTGAAGACACACACACTGATTTGCTATGCAGCAAATTATCTTTTCTAGTTTCTTTCTTTCTTTCTTCTTTCTTTCTTTCTTTCTTTCTTTCTTTCTTTCTTTCTTTCTTTCTTTCTTTCTTTCTTTACAGGCAAATTTGTCCGACATTTCATTTGAAAAGTATAACATGTAGAAACTCCAAACTTGGCACAATTATACTTCTATAGATAAAATCTGGCCTTTTTATAATGAGAGGTCATGCTTTTCAAAATTATGCAAATGAGGGCTAATTAAAGTTTTAAATCTTCAATATGTTATATAGCTGTGGAGTTGGCTCTGCTATGTGTCTGCCACCCCACCAAACACACATGACCAGTGATAGTGAATGATTGGTATTAAATGGCCAGCGTATTCCAAAGTCCTGGCAAGTGTAACCACATCAAAATAAACCCTACCCTTTCCTCCTGAAGTTTATGTGTATTTTATTACCCCCAATAGATTTCACTCATAATCCACAGCCTTTATCAACATCGTAAGACCTGTGGGACATTTTTACATGGGTGTCACATCTCAATTAAACTGCAAACAAGCCATAATCCTGGTATATATTGACAAGATGTGACATCAAAATGACCCTTTGAAAATGCGGCATGCCTTGACTCATTCAGGACAGAAGTCTTCATTTACTGTCAGTAAAATTTGTATCAAAGGGATATACTAAGTATTCTTATCTTTTAAACTAGGGGGTTCTGATTTAAAATTTCTGACAATCATAATAGAATATAATATCTGCTCATGATTTGTGATATTCTGACCTTTTTTATTTGTTTCACACATTGTATTAGCAATGCAAATTTGAAAGAATTAGCAAAGAGCATATCCTTTGGGTTTATCACTGAATGAGTTAATTTTGTCATATAAACATTGGCTGCATTGATTGAATGGCTATGTCTGTTTGGTAATTTAATTATAAGTTAATGTTTTCTTTTTGGACACCAGTCAGTTCAGTGGCTCTTAAAGAAAACATTTTGGGCTACATTATTTATATACAATTACACAGTCCAGGAAATGCTCAAGATCCCTGCTCATGCATTCTATCATTAAAGTGTGTGTGTGTCAACACACACTTTTCTTTCTTTCTTTCTTTCTTTCTTTCTTTCTTTCTTTCTTTCTTTCTTTCTTTCTTTCTTTCTTTCTTTCTTTCTTTCTGTCTGTCTGTCTGTCTGTTTCTTTCTTTCTCCCTCCCTCCCTTCCTTCTTTCTTTCTTTCTTGCTTTCTTTCTGAATTTGAAATTTTCAATCTTGAATATCTTCAACAGTATAATAGAGATGTCATTCCAACTTCTACTAGGGGTTGTTGACCATTGGCATCTAATCACCTAATGAATTAAAAATAAAGTTGTATCAATTTAAATTATGTAAAAAAAAGGCACCATTAGAAATTTTAAATCTTGAATAACTTCAAAGCTATAATAGACAGAGATGCCATTCCAACTTCTACTCCTGTTTTATGGAATAGTTTTACATTGCCATACAAATATGCTTTGAAGACACACACACACACAGATTTGCTATGCAGCAAATCATCTTTCTTAGTTCTTTCTTTCTTTCCATGGCACCCACATTTGTCCGGAGTTTTTCTCGAGCACTATTATTCTGAAGGTCACCAAACTTGCAATGGTGACTGACCTAACCAATGAAATTGTGCATATCGTTTGGAATAGTCATGGTGTTTAAAGTTATGCAAATTAGAGGCAATAAAAATTTTGAAAACTCCATTTCGTCCAAACTATTGCAGATGGACACAAAATTTCAATGTGCATGTATAGGCTTGTGACACCTGCCAATGTAATGGACAGTAAATGGAAGTTGGAATTTTGAATTATGCCAATTGGAGGCATTGAGAAAATTCAAAGCTAAATATGTCCAAAACTGTTATAGCAAGATGTGCCAGTCCAACTTCAATTTATAGGTTTGTGGCAAAGCCGCATTCAATCAACCATGGATCAAAGTTGTAGGATTTTAATTTATGCAAATTAAGTGAAGATGCAAATCTTGAATAGATTAAAAACTATTAAAGATATAAGTGTCATTCAAACTTCAATTTGTGGGTTTGTGACATAGCAGTATCCAATGAAGCATGAACCAAAGTTGTAGGTTTTAATTTAAGCAAATAAGACGAAAACACAAAATCTAAAACTTGAATGACTTCAAAACTATTATACATACAGGTATTACTCCAACTTCAATTTGTAGGTTTGTGACATAACCACATCCAAGGGACCATGTACCAAAGTTGTGGGCTTTTAATTTATGAAAACTAGGCAAATATACAAAATTAAGATCTTGAATAGCTTCAAAACTATTATGGTGTCATTCAAACTTCAGTTTATAAATTTGTGACCCCCAGACAGATTTGCTGTGAAGCAAATCTTTTTTAGTTGCGCTTCTGAAGTTCTGTTTTCGTGTGAATATGATGGCCTGTAAAGATGATTTTCCATGTATATGTTGTGTAATTTTCTTCATCAACACACTTGAAATATGCACACTATGCTTTAAAAATCTGACCATTAGGCAATCCCCTTTCTATCTTCTCCCTAAAATTTCAATAATCAAAACATTGTTGACATTCCCGTTGGAAGCGGTCAAGTGCCCGGGTCAAGTGAGTGTTCTTACCATCATCCGTTTTGAAACGGTGACACTGTTCCGACTTGCCCAGTCATCATCATCATCATCATCATCATCATCATCATCATCATCATCATCATCATCATCATCATCATCATCATCATCATCATCATCATCATCATCATCATCCAATCTTTGCAGACCTGAGTAACACGCACAGTAGTCACCTCATCTTGTGAAGCTTCCATAACTGTGCATCTAGTACGGGAAGGTCACAAGGTACGACTATAAACATGTGGTTCAGAGGTGCAAATTAGATGTGCAGGATTATTTGTAGTGCCTTCACTGTAGCGGATCTAGCAGGGTGAGGTAGAGGGTGGAAAAGGAAAAAGCAAGACTAGAAAAGAAGATTTGCTTCAAAGCAAATCTGTCTGTGTGCCTTCAAAAGTTGTAAATATTTAATGCTACAATTTTTGTCCTTTGGTACTTCCCATTCCCTTAAGCTTCTGACTGGATCAAAATTTCAAAGTCCAAATGACCTTGACCTTGACCTTGACCTTTTATCTTTAGACGTCACAGGTAACTTACAAAAATGTACAGTGTTAAAATACCTACAATTAAAGCCCAACATGAACCAAATCAGATGTAATTTGACCAAGTTATGGCATGATGAAACTTTCAAAGGGCCAATTGACCTTGACCTTTGATCTTTAGAGGTTACATGAACCACTGAGCCTCGATCTTTACAAAAACTGAAGACTTCATGCACGGAAGTATAATCATGCCAAGTTTGGAGTTTCTACGTACAATACTTTTCAAATAAGACGTCGGACAAATTTGCCTGTAAAGAAAGAAAGGATTCTCAGAAAAACAATATGTCTGTGTTGGCACACATAAACATATGATTGTGGTTGCAAATATATATTTAGCCAGCTTAAAGCGAGTTTTTTAACCTTATATCCCAAGATAAATTTGAGCTTGAGAATGCACCACATAGCACCATTTTCCGTTTTATTTTGTTACAAGTTCCTACTGTGAGAGATGAGGGGAGGGAGGGGGTAGTTCCCTCCTCCCAGAATTCGCTCGCTGCGCAACCTCACAATTCCAGTCAATACACATTGGAAACCCTTGTTAACTAGACCTCCCCCAACCCCCAACCAGAGCCTAATAAATATATTATGTTACACTCTTTCCACAACATACAACGCTTACTTCAAACAACAAAAAAATTGTGTATTTTCCTGGATATTCATTCTGTGTAAGTTTTAGAAGAGTAGTTGGCAACTTCAAATTTAGCAGTGCATTATCATGAGGATCACAGCTAGCAAGAAGAACATACTTAGTCCAGGGCATTGCTTTTCAGCACAGAATAGCACGTCCTTGCTTAGTCATGGAGGAACTGCATTTGGCCAAAGGCATCAGCAGGCAATGGATTTTCCACTCAAAATGAGGCTGGTGGCACGACGTGCTGATTTCACGTGCAGCCTAGTCTATGCATTTTATGTGACTAGAATGTTTTGTCAGCATTCATGTTCAAAGATCAGGTATTTGATATGTGCTGGTAGAGTATATGAAGTTGCTTCTTGTCTGTAGAGACTGGTAGCCATTTCAGAAATAAACTACTGCTCCATCATCACTACGCTATCCTGAAATTGTTATCTTTTAAAACCAGATGAACAACCGTCCCTGCTGTGTTATCATGCCATGAAATTGGAATGGCACCTCTATCTATCAATATAGTTTTGAAGACATTTCAGATTTCAATTTTTAACTCTTTCAGTGCCAATCACATCTAAATTCGATATACAAACTAGTCTGAATTATCACTAGGATCTCAGATTCGTATTCCTCATAAAAAGACCTTTCATTCAAGTACCAGCCTGCCTCTAGTTCCAGAGAAAATATCCCACGTCAACAGCTTTTCTGTGCCCAATGCCCACCGAGAAAAGCTGTTGACTCGGTCCAAAATTTGGCACTGAAATAGTTAAGTACCCCTCATTGGCATAAATTCAGGGGGCGAAGGTCAAGCTCTGCGCATATCAAATTGTTCTGTTTATTCAGCCTCTTATCTTTATTTCTTCTCTTACTTTGGAGAAAAAAAGCAAGTTTGTGAATACAATATTTTGGAAGATACCTCAGATAAATGTCAAATTCTAACCCCTCTGGAAAATCGGAACTTTTGCTTTTACTTTGTACTCTGTTTATATTTTATTTATGAGGGAAGATTCTCCACATCTTTGCAATTTACGTGTGGAACTTGACCTTCGCCACCTTGAAATGCTACAGCTTTGGTTTTTGTTCTTTGGATTTGCCTTTGGTACAAACCTATGTACTGAAATTGGGATAGGACCTTCATCTATATTTGATGATTTTTGAGACTTAAATTTGTCAAATGTCCCTAATTAGCATAATTTGAAATGCTACGACATTTTATATATTACATTTGATTGGCAAGTGTCACAAACCTATATGTGCAAGGTAGAATTTTGGGTCTATCTGCTATAGTCTGTTGAAATTTTGATTGCCCTAATTTGTTAGTTTTTAACACTATGAAAATTTCAAACAATATGCTCAATTTCATTGGTAGGTCTGTCGCCTTGCCAAATTAATTGGTTTTCGGAACAATAGTATCTGAGAAAAGCTCCGGACAAAATTTGGGCGTAACTAATAAAGGAAAAAGGATTCTTGGAAAAACAAAATGTCTGGGTTGACGGTCAGACATATAAGGGTACATAGCCACGGTACCACAAAGAGCGCAAATGGCATGACCCTGATGCCCACAATTTTATTTATGCCTCGTTGTAAATAGCATGGAATATTTTTGAAAGTAGGTCTTCAAGGAGTGTTTTGCCTTTCATTACGTGTAGACAGTACTGTTTGACAGAATTTGTTGATATTTCGGTAAAATATCTGTGTTTTTGCCATTGGAATAGGATGTTTTTATTTAAAACAGTCTATACCCGGCTAAAAATAGATCAAACTGCTGTAAAACATAGTCAGTAAATACAACTTGTAATGTAATAAAGATAAATGGAATAACACAGAGGAGTTGAATGTGTTTGTGCAAAACCTTATCCAGTCTAGACAGGTATTATAAGAACCAGGCTTTGTAAGTGTATAATCTCTTATATAATGTATTTACTTGCTACACCAATGACCAAGATGATCATGCCACTGTTCTGCCAAAATAAAATATTACATATTGGAATAAATAACACCAGTTATGAAGTGGGAATGATGCTGTAGACAGTAACTTCATTGTGTTTCATCCACACAACAGATAAAGACAGTGCTCCACAATTCAGTGGACGAAAGTTCAAGCGCGTCCATGCAATAATCGCAGGGTTGCGTCTAGACATGGATGGTATAACAGGTAGACAAGCATTGACCTGAACCTTCCTAAGACCACATGTGTATTCCCACCTGTCTGGAAGTCGGAACAAGGTCGTGGTTGAGTTGACCCTTTCTTGCTACAAATGGCCCAAAGTTCTTCTACTTCTTCACCAGCAGATTTGTCCGAGAATTTTTTGGGACACTATTACACTTAGAAACGCTAAACTTGGCTATGCATTTATAGCATAAACTGACTGTGTATACCTCTATACATAAAGTCTTGCCTTTTTATTAAGTGGAATGAACATTTCGAAAATTATGCAAGTTTGGGCCATTTGATATTATATCTTCAAAAGTATTGTAGGTATGGGTGCCATTCCAGCTTCAATTTATGGGTTTATGCTGTAGGCGCATCGAATGAACCAAAAACAAAAGTGGTAGAATTTTAATTTTTGCTAGTCAGGGACACTTTAAAAGTTTAAATATAAAATATGTTTAAACCACAAATGAATGACATATATGCTAATTAAGGGCACTTACAAATTGTAATTTTCAATATCTTCAAAACTATCATATGTAGAGGTGCCATTGCAATTTAAAGTCAGAGGTTAGTGTTTTAGACACAACCAACGAACCACAAACAATACTTGTATAATTGAATTTATGATAATTAAGCACTTGAAAAGTTTAAATGTTCAATATCTTTACAACTATGATAGGTGGACGTGCCATTCCAAACTTCAATTCATCAGTTTATGCTCTAAATGCATCCAATGAACCACAACCAAAAGCTGTAGAATTGTAATTTATATTAATTAGAGGCACTTGAAAATTTTAAATGTTGAAAATATTCAAAATTATAACAGACAGAAATGTCATTCCAACTGTAATTCATAATTCTGTGCGCTAGGCACATCCAGTGAACCATGAACAAAAGTTGTGGAAGCTGAATTTATAACTAATACGGGGACTTGAAAAATTTAAATGTTGGATATATATCTTCAAATCTATTATGAATAGACATTCGATTCTGATTTTACATCCTAGGTTTGTCCATCATCAATTTTGTCCAGAGTTATGCTCTCAGATGCCACTGACGCTAGAATATATGAACAGTGTGTGGCCCTATCAGCAAAGTCGAAACAATGCAAATCAGGAGCAACAATAGCAGACTTGTATGTACATATTTGTAATAGACCAGACAAAAGGCCATGATCTGGCATCTGCAATCAATAACATGAACATGAATATGTACATCACCAGGATTTATTTACTCTTATGTCAGACTAAACACTTATATGCAACCATATTGTCACCGTTTTGTCATCAGTCCATGTTGTACTGAAAGCAGTGATCCATAAATGAATCAAAATTGCAATAAAAGTGTACTAAAATTAGCTAGAGTTTCTCACTACATGACCACATCTTGTCTGTTTGTAGACACTTGACCATCCGTGGGATCAAGAATTCTTCTGCCTGTGCCAACCCAGACATATTGGTTTTCCTCACGTTCCATGGCACCCAAATTTGTCCGGAGTTTTTCTTAGACACTACTATTCTCAAAACCACCAAACTTGCCATGGTAACTTACCTACCGAAGAAATTTTGCCATTTGGCTTGGAATAGTCATGATCATTAAAATTATGCAAATTAGGGCAATAAAAATTTTAAGTTTAGTTTAAACGTATTTATTTATACTGGATTGCCCAATAGTACATACTATGATGACTAATCGAGGGGTTCTCCAGACACAGAAAATTAAAATTTTAAAAGCTTCATATCTTCCAAATTATTGCAGATAGACACAAAGTATTAACATACATATGTAGGTTTGAGACATCTGGCAAATCCAATAGCATGCAAACAAAAGTTGGTGAATTTTAATGTATGCTAAATTTACTGAATTTCCCAACAATACACAAGTATCCAGGGCTTCTACTGCTGCATAGACCTTACTGGTGCTAGGCAACCATTTTGCATTCATAAAAAATGAGCTTGAACCTGTTCATAGGCAGCCTTCTGGCCATGGAGGTGTATGATTTGGAAGGTTTGGGTCTGTAGCAAGTTGGGGGGGTGGGGGTGGGGGGGTGGGGGGGAACTCCCAACAACTGTGTAATGAGGTTCTCAATAAAATACAGAGAATCTCTTTCTGTTCCTGCAGGAGCAGATCTGCTCCATGCTGCCATGTGTACCAGGCAGGCTATAGTTCCCACTGGTGCTGCACAGAGCTGCCAGTGCACCATGACTGAGACTGGTATCCTAGCTGGTCTGCTTTTGCCTGAGGCTATGTCAGCCTGCTGAGCTTATCAGTCCCCAGGGAACCAGGGCTCTGGACTTTTGGGCAGAACACGCCTGAGTGTACCCTCTGTTAAAAATTGACTACTTGGCCAGACTCATCGAAGTATGGTCTTCCAGTCTTCAATGATTGTTTTCACCACTCTGTGAATTTTGAAACATTGTGTGCATTTGTGTCATCTCAGTGGACACTTTCATGTCTTTGTTTTCTTGTAACCAGTGACATGAAGCCTGTTCTTAATAGCCAATACTGAGACATTATAGTGCTGGTCTCCGTTCACAGGTACATGTACATGTAGTTTCTCGACAGCTTCTGTTAAAATTTGTTTATGTAATAAAGGAAGAAAGACATTTTTGTATTGCATGTATGCACCTCCCCTTGTATTATAATATGTATACACTGTACATGTATATGTGCATGTATGAATAATGTACATGCACATACACACATGCTCATCCATACTGCCCAGAAGGGCTGACCCTCTCAGGAATGGGCACTTTTCTCTGGTCCCAAGGGTGCCCACTGTAGAGAGGTTTCACTGTATAAGTAAACACTGGAATTGTGAATTTATTTCTTCTTTACGACCAAGTTAGTCTGGAGATTTTCTCAAGCATCATTTTTTCGAAAACCACCAAACTTGCTATGGGGACTGACCTAACCAGTGAAATTGTGCATCTCATTTGGAATAGTCAAGATGTTTTAAAGTATGGAAATTAGGGGCAATTAAAATTTTAAAAGCTCCAGATCTTCCGAACTATTGCAGATACTCAAAATTTCAATGTGCATATATAGGTTTGTGACACCTGCCAATATAATGGACAGTATAAGTTGTGGAATTTCAAATTATACTAATATAAGGGGCTTTGAAAAATTTCAAAGTTGAAGATCTCCAACAGTATTATACATAGACATCACATTCGAACTTCAATTTATAGATTTGTGGCAAATCCCCAATGAACCATAAACCAAAGTTGCAGGTTTTCAATTTATGCAAATTAGGCAAATACACAAAATTAAAATGTTGAAAAGCTTCAAAACAGTTATACATACCAGTTTTATTCAAACTTCATTTTATAAATTTGTGACATGGCCACATCCAATGAACCAAGAACCAAAGTTGTAGCCTTTTACTTTATAGAAATTATGCTAGTACACAAAATTTAGATTATGTTGAAAAATGGCAAAGTGTAGCATTTCAAGCTATCATTTTGAAGGTACCCAGATTTACTGTGAAGCAAATCGTTTCTAGTTTTGTTAATTTTTTTTTTTTTAATTTCATGTTTCCTGCCATGTAGATTTTCCATTTATTTTATTCTGACTGTACAAGGCAACAACTTTCCTTTGTTGGCACACAGGCAGCTTTGCTTTGAGGAAATCTTCTACTCTTGTTTTGTCATGTATTTCTTACTTTTTACTTCAATTTCAAGATAGGAAAATTGCCTTTGTGTTGCTATCTTTTTCTACATTGAGGATAGTTCTTAGTTACAGCAGAACAATATTCTTAAGTTGTAGTGAAAACACCAGATGGAAGGACAGATGGATGGGGCAGGGGACGACAATACCTTTTGGGCCCATGAGGCCAAATTTAAGGGTCAAAAGGCTCTGGACATGCAGTATTCACCTCTCTCTCCCCAAACAAAATCAGACACCAAACCAAGCTCACATTTTGGTAAGATCTTTTATTGATGTGCCCATTTTGAAGATTAATAGTGACCATTTTCTTGGCTTTAAAAAAAGCTGAAGTGCATAATTATGCATAGTACCATAAACAAATAAATAGATAAAACTCAACTGGTACACAAGGGGTCACTTAACCTGTTACCTTTATATCAGGCCTTTGTAGGTAATCAATATTACAGTAAAATTTTCAAGTCAGTAAATTTAATCCTCCCTCCTGTGTCTATAGTATTACCTTAGTCAGGCCATGAGTAACATTTTGTATATTGTATCATGAAACCATTTGCAAAGTTTGGAGTTAGGTTTTAAATACATTTGGATGTGAACAGAAGACTTATTACGTTTGTATCACATTATTTTCAACTGACAAGCAAACCATTTGGATAAAAACTAAAGGACTGTTGCAACTCAGAAAGTAAATACACACACACAACAAAGAAATTCTGTGCAACTGCTAAACAATGAGCTCAGCCAATTCTGGTATGATGCTACATGAGTAAGATAACTTTTGTAAGTTCTTGTTTTGGTAAAAATATGAAATCAAATTGTCAAAGCAACTTATAGAATGGAAGGGACAAGAAGGGCTCAACGACTGTTAGTATGGGATGGGCAGGGACCATGCAGTATCAATTTTGATAGGGGTTGATTAGAAACAGGGTTTTTAACCTTATCGGCAAATTATGGAAACATCTGTGGGAATTCCGTAACAGCAGAAAGATGCCAGGTTTATGAGTGGGTTCTTGTGTCTGAGTGAGTAAGAAGCACAAAATGTGAAGTGCAGAATGACTTCTTGTTCACAGACACAAAGACCCCTGATTTTGAGCAGACACAAGGACCTCCGACTATGAGCAATGTCTCCTTTTTAAATCGTACTGTTTGTATATAATTTTAGGAGAATAGCATTTGTGTGTCCTTTAAACTTCATTTTGGTCAACAATCTTTGAAATCACATTGAACTCTGTACAAAATAGCTTCACCCTACATACACCAGAAGATTCAACAACACAAAGAAAAAGGTTGTTCAGCTCTAGCAAACCCAATGGTGAAATGGACAAGACATGTCATTCAAACGAGACACTCGCCCAGAGGTGTCCAGGTTCAAATGCCACTGGATCCCATTGATTTTAATGCTTGTGTCAAAAGTGAGACAAAATCTTTAATTTCTAAGCCTAAAAACCACAAAGAGTCCCAAAGACAAAAGAATGCAGTTGTTTACCTGAAATACTTGAAGAGTAAACCATTGGTATGAACAACAGAAGCATGGTTTAAATACACAATATGGCACAAGGAACTGCATGTTTGAGTGCATCAGTGGCAGAATTTGCAGATTTTGCATCACAGTACATGATGGTTTTAACAATGAAAGGATCTTAATAGAGGGTTTTGCTAAAATATCAATTAGATGCCAGATGCAGCATGTTCTGGTAAGGGACAAACATTATACAGTGTAGTGAAAAAAATTGTCAGGCTGGGCAGAACTTTACAGGGTATGCAATAGGGTATTTCAAGCATACACATTATTGATATGTCCCCTTGATAGCCACTAAGACAATTATTTGCTGGGTTGTCCGATTAATAAGCATACCACTGCGATCAATCATACCACAGTAGTACATGCACCTTCTGTATAAGACCACTCCTTCTACCAATAAAAACAGTACTGTCATGTGTCAGGTGGTCTTAACTTGGCAGGAAAATTAATTAAAGAAAAAAACAAAAACTACTGTTTGACAGGCTGGTCTCAAAACCATGTGGTCTCCTTTAATGACTGGGGTCTGTATGGCAAGTACCACTGGAACATTTGCACCCTTTGTGGGAATAAAATGATACATCAGAAATGTGTTGGGCCAAATTGATAACAAATAAATATAAACATATTGGCAAGCCAGAGCTGGTGCTTAATACTTCAGGATATATTGGTCCCTCCCTTGACAGACCATCTTAACATCAATGAGGCCTCTCATTAGAAATACATGTACCACAATATGCCAGGGCCAAAAGTAGGGCATTCTTACACACAGTTCCTCAAGTCAAGCATTTTCTCAGGACACAAAATCCATCCAGGCCATTCAGTATACAATGGTTGCAGTCATCTGAAACTGCTGTTTTATCACGACACAGAGATGGTATCACAGGTCAGCTGACCTGTCACAGTGGGTACAGAACATGGGAAAAATAGAATTTGTAACCTTGCAAAATGGTCTTTCCTGCCAGGAGGTCTTCCATACAGAAGTCACTGCCCAATGGTTACACGATATCAACATCGTGGTCACACATATAGTATATGGGTCCATGCATCACTCGAGTCCCCAAATATTGCAGGCTTTCATGAGGAGTTATGTGGTGCTGTTTTTGTAACAGCTACGTATAGTTACTTGTTTAACTGTTGGTAACTTACTTTTTTCTCTCACAAAAATGAAAAGCATCCACTTACACCAATACCCTTTTAACCACTGCACAGTTCAGATGTGAACCTAATACTCCATGATGACTCCATTTTTGACTTGTCCGTTTACCTAGGCCTCCTGGTGATAAATAACAAACTTATGTAACGGGTAACTCACATCATTATTTTTACTACATTACTACCTTTGGCATCAGATCCCTAGGCATAGAGCAGAATAGGCTGTATCAACAGAAATGGACAGGGATGGAACAGAACTTATAATTACCTGATGGATTTCTGGCGTTGATGATAAGCAGGTGTTGTGGGATATTTGAATTTGTGACATAAATATATATTTTGTATGATGCTGGTTGGTGTTAGGTAGATCAGTTCAGAAAACTGAAATTGGAGTCATCAATATTTACAACTCTTCCAGGTGTGATAATCATGTGTATATGTTTGTATATGTATATGTACATACTTATATAAATTTTGTTTATCCCATCACGTTCAACGCCTATTTATGTCATGCATGCAACTTTACACAGAGGTCCTTTAAACAAAAATATAAAATATTGATCAGGCTCAAGGGGTACTTGGAATTCAACCACTTATCTGACATGTGTGAATTTGCATATGATACATATAAAGTACATGCCTTGTGATACTAGGAAGCCATAGTAACCACTTTTAATACCAGTCCATAGAGGACTTTTGATTTGTACCATTTGATAGCTGGCTCAAATAATCACACTGACAGGCATAATGCAGATGTATATAATGTCACAATCAGTTCATGAAACATATTGCATAAGCATTTATCATGTTGATCTTACTATAGTACATATGGAGGACTTCTATAGTATTATAAGTGCAGACAATTCTCTACATATACATGCACTCACATCATTTTTTCCAGTCAGCTGTAACATATTATTTTAGCTGTGCTCTTCTAAAGGTGAGCATTAGAAAAGCCATGAAAGAACTCATAAAAAAGTACATGTATCCCCCCCCCCCAAAAAAAAAAAACGCCCTGCTTTTTGATTGTTCATATATATACAAATCAATTATCAAATTGATGGGAAACTTAACAATACAAAGCACTTACAGGACAGTTTATGAGGATGCGTTTGCAATTTGAGCTTTAAAATCTGTTAAATTCAATATAAATAGGAATAAATTTGATACCTAATCCCCCCCCCCCCCCGAGTATTAATTCTTTATTTCAGACTGTTTTTCCTCAATATTTGAGTAGAAGTAGAACCCAGTTTTGTCACACAGCCATTATTTTAGCACAAACCGAACCATCAGCACCTGAGAATCATAACAATCTGGCTTTCATGAAATTTTGAACACACTACTGTTAAGTTTGTACATTTCTTGCATTATAATACAGTAATTTAAGTGATGTCAATGCTTCTCATGACCCTAACTCCTCCTGGGACCCCAATTTATCTTTTGGCTTACATAACTGAACCGACTAGAACTTGCAAAACAGTGTATTTGATGTCACCCTGAGATGTACATGTTGTCACAGTTCACCAGTCAACTGGTACAAGTCCATTTTAAGGGTACAGCACCTGCTACAGAATGACCAATAGCAATATAAATTAGGGATAAAACAAACTAAAACAGTCTTTGTGGACAGACTGGATACTCCTCCACCAATGACCTTGAAAATGAGGTCAAGGTCACCAAAATATAATCAGGTCAATGATATGGCCTGAGTCATGAGATATTTAGCTCCCAAGGATTCTGCTTAAGGACAGATAGTCGGACAGACTAAAAACAGTACAACCCCCCCGCCCCCACACACACACACTTTGCAGGTGGTACAAAAACTTTGTTTGTGGGAGGTATAATTACCATATGGCCTACTCCTTTATGCTCACATACACTTCACTCTACGTGTACCCTTAAATGCTTCATACTCCTAAAATGGACTTCAAGCCATTAACCAGATTTAATACCTTTAACTCTTTAAGTGCCAAATTTTGGACTGAGTCAACAGCTTTTCTCAGGAAGCATTCAACACAATGCGTTCCGAGAAAAGCTATTGACCTGGGATATTTTCTCTGGAACTAGAGGCATGCTGGTACTTGAATGAAAGGTCCTTTTATGAGGAATATGAATCTGAGATCATAATCATAATTCAGAGTAGTTTCACTTTAGTAGATTGACTTTAGTCGTGATTGGCACTGAAAGAGTTAATACCTTGTGAACTTGTACCTATATGTATACAAGTATTTCAACTGAAACTTTAAATACCAGCACCAATACTACACACAGGTCAGTGAGTACAGCAGCCATGTCCCCTCTATACTAAGACATTTCCGTATTTCACACACACTATAACCAGTGTACATCTTTTGAGATTTACTATTCTGACAAATTTCAGTGGATTTCTGAGCATGACACGTTTCTTCCAATTGTTTTTGACACATTTGTTTACCAGCATGTACACATTAATTTTGTTATTTTGTTGGGAGATTAATTTTGATTCATAAAGGTGGTTTCTTTGAGTATGAACAATTAAACATTGTTATATACAAACCCTGATAATTCACTTAGTCTTGCTTGCATGAACTAAACTAAGCAGGCCATAATATCAGCATGGTCAGAATAGTGTCCCTTGTTATTTTGTGCACCCCTGAATAATAAGATACAATCATACAGTGCCTGCAGCTGGCAGTGAAAACTATAAATGCATGCAGTTTTGGAAAATGTACACACTTACGCATCTTCCTTGTGTCCCCGGCACTTTAACACTAGAATATATCATTTACATACATGATATATCTCAACATGAGCTTCAGTATTTTGTCTTGCAAAGTCTCAAAAATTATTCAGAAATCCTTTACAGTGCAAGCACAGGAATAATCCTCCACTAAACAATTACAGCTAGGACTACTCACTTCTTAAAATATACAAAGACATTTTGGAAGTACCCACACAGGGCCCATCAGTACAAGTACATCTGTATATAAATACACATCACATAATCTTCCTCAGCCTCGTTTAAGACAATTTGCTGACATGATAGGGAAGAAAGCCAGCTTTTTGAACAGTTTGAATGATTATGCTGTAATAAGTGTTTTGGACTTATCACCATTTTGCTGTGCATAGAGGTTTAGCGACTCATTCCCCTGCTTACAGAGTCAAATGCTCTTTAAATCAGGTTATGGAAGGTCAAAACCTCACAGAAAATCTTTGTACCCAGTACAGACCTGATTCAAAACCCCTGCATGTCCATAATTTAGCCTACTTCATACCCTCCTACCCAGATAGAAACTCTGCACAGCGTAGCCAAGCTTACTGAAAATTAAAATTTGTGCACAGATGGGGTTTGAAACAGATCTTTCATGTGAAAATGGAGAATTTCTTTGTGAATCCTTTATTAATCATGATAAGGGATAGTTACCTACTTGACTCTGTTAGGTATATTTCCATCAGAAATATATTTCAATGAAAAATAAGCATTCAAATGTGTTCCAGACAGGCATTGTGACTAAAGTGCCATCTGTGAGTCACTGTAGGTACTAGACTTCCTCCATCTCTCTCACAAGAACCCTGAGAAGGGAATACAGGATAATTAATAAAACTACCAATTATGGGTAAAGTACTAATATTTATAGTTACCTACAGCAGTCGCTCCAACTGGAATGCATGTCTGGAATGCATTTTAATGTGTCTTTCTCATTGATTTTTGTTTTCCTTGGGAAATGCATACACCTTACAGGGTCTGATAGTGAACATACTGTGAAATGCACCATCCTCAGTATCTGTAGAGTTAAACCTTTCTAGAAACACCACCAATTGTGGTCTCTCAAGACAGATGGTCTTCTACAGGAAGTGTTGTGCAGCATGACACCTAAAACAGTGCCACGTGACCTTATACTGTTAAAGCCTAGTAACTCCAGCTACAGAATGGCGCTGTATGTT
This sequence comes from Hermodice carunculata, assembly GCA_964020975.1. NCBI lineage: Eukaryota > Metazoa > Annelida > Polychaeta > Eunicida > Amphinomidae > Hermodice > Hermodice carunculata. The sequence continues at coordinate 94,516,119 of OZ026613.1, read as the reverse complement.
ACACCTGGGCATGCAGCACCCAGACATGGACATTGTGTGGGTTGACCCAGACAAGGGGTCTGGGCAAGTGACACAAGACCTCAGTACAGAATGGATGTACATGTATTATCCTGAAGCTCCTCAATGTGGTGTTTCTGCCAGGTCACAATGTGGACCTTTATATAGGGTCCAAAGGTACCAGTATGCTATATAGGAACAATTCCTTAACAAAGAAGTATAAATAACATGGAAAGTACCAAGCAAAGAATCCTTAAAAGTGGGGTTTTTTCTTTTTTCTTTTTTTCAAAACAGGTGGTCTCTCAAGGCAGGGACTACAGTACTTTGAAGTTGAAGCAGATATGACATCAGATTATTGAGGCAATGACACCCTCCCTTTAAATCATGGAATTTAAAGCTACCTGATGAACGTGAAGCCTGCCTTAAAGGAAGCAAAAGCAGTCCCCACTATGCATGCATGCATTTCACATGGACATCTTACACCCAACATCTACAGCACCCCATGGCATACACAGATTGACTAAACCCCTGCACTTTCAACTCCATATTCTTTTACACCATCACACTTTGCAAGCCATTCTTATGACTGATGGTAGTACAAAAATAAGCTCATTTTTTAAATTACATCATAAAAATACAGATATTTCACATCTGATTTACATGTATGAATGCAATGAATTCATTTGGAAGACAGTTTCTGCATAGGTATCTGCATGGATTAACACTTCCTACACAATTTACAGCAGACAGATATATTCCTTTATGTATAATAGATCTGGAATTACATTTGAACTTGGATACTGTCTAAATAATAAAATGCTAAAGACACAAAACCAGCAATGCTTTCACCATCCATACCCACAAAAATGACTTAAATGTCACTAATATCCCCACTATACGCCCCAGTTCAGATCTCAACCCCTTGGATTTTGTAACAATGAACCCCATGTTGTTTTGTGCAATATTTACAAATGTTGTGCCCAATGACAATGGAAATTTCCTAAATTAAGCTAAATGCTACCTCAGCCTACCAGTTTCTACATTAACTGCTCCAAGTTCTGATTTAATGTCTGAGGAGACAGAGCTCCAAGTACTTTTCTGACATGTCTGGACAGTTGTACATGCAGCACTGACAGTGCCTTCAACATCACAGATCTGCCCAACTGACCAGAACTTACCAGTCAACCCATCTATCCACTGTGTTAAATTGTCTGTAGTCAATTTGCCATTCAGGGCAGCTGCTCTTTTTGCATCTGGTACATTCTGTAGCTGTAATATATCCGTCAAGCCTACATGTGACTTGTCTGTATACCCCTTGCTGGGGCCATTGTGGATTACTGCAACTGTCTCAGCAGTCACAGGTTTTTTGTTAGAGAAGTGAGATAGGGGCGTGACTAGGAATTGGATTTCTGCGGCAACCTCCCACATGTAGACGACTTTAACAGTCCACATGCCTGGACGAAGAGGTTTCTTGAAATGTGGATTGTGCGTGATAATCTTAGCAGCAGCAGGGATTGGTACGTCTGCCACTGTGGCCACCTCCTGGGCTGGGTCTACCCATACCATAGTCGCAGTAAACTGCTGGCCAGAGTCCCAGCTGTGCATCAGGACCACATCACTAAATGGCCCAAACAGGCCACCGTAGTTACGGAACAGGTCCTCTTTGGGGTCCCACTTGGTTCCCACCTGAAACACAAGATGTATTTCTGTTAAAATGCAGGATGTACAAGCATGTGGACTACTTATTCCAGAGGTTGGTAGTTGATGTAACTACTGTAACATAATTTGTATGTTTCAAGGTAAGTTTCATAAGTATATCTTATACAAGTAGGGCACAATAGTTGTATCTTATTGCCACCAATTAAATATGTGTGATGATTGAGTCATTTTCTCAATCATAATCTTCTACATTGTAGTCAACTTTTTTTCATCTCCGAAACTGTTTGCCAGCTTCTCCTCCTCTATAAGCCATGTAGAAATACACTTTCAACAGCTCTCATTTAATTTGTTGTAACATACCTCTTTCCAGCACAATTAATAATTCAAGCCTAAAATACATAAACAGAATTACACTGAAACCTCATTACAATGACACCATCTGTTCCCTGCAAAATATGTCGGATATCTGAGTATGTCTGATAAATGAGTCAAATTGCAGAGAAAATTGACTTTGAGTCCCTCAAAACTTGTGTCATTGAGAGGATATGTCAGATATTTAAGTATCTTTATAATGAGGTTTCACTCTATATACCTTTATTCAGTTTCCGATGTTTCCACAGAACTTTCAGACTAGACATTGTTGAGACCTACTGTACCACAGTGCTTGCTTCAGTGTTTCTATTTTCTCAGAATCACTGGACCGTTCATGTGCAAAGTGTACTAACAAAAGCTGTTGAATGTGTTGGGTGACATCTCAGTACTGCTAAGGTTTCTTTCAACTTGGTCGGCTTTCAGCAACAATCCAATCATCTGATTTAGCTGCCTCTCAGGCCATGTTTATTAAGCATGTTAAGTGATGCAGGTCAAAGGATGGAAGTCTGCTATGCAGGCAACCACTTTTCTGGTCACTAAGTGACATTCTCACCAAACCCAGTATATATTGAGAGATACAAATTAGGGGTTCAATTGCCATTGTCAGTTCTTAAGGTACAAGTAATGTTCAACCAATTTTGGATAAGTTTGTTCACTTTGACATTTCGAGATATTCTGGTAGACATACATGTAGTCTGATACATGGCCACATTTGCAAGTTCTACTTCCAATTTAACTTGAAGGCATGAAGAAAATACCTTTATTGTTATTAAATGTGCCAGTCAATGAACCAGGTTAATCTTTAGATATATGGACCACATTATAGCTATGTGTACCACAATGGCTGTTTCACATGACAATATTTCTGCTCGTACTAAAACAAAAATTATTTTATTCAATAGATCAATGAGAGCAAAGATATCTTGGAATTTCTAAAAAAATGATCAGTTCTTTTTTTAATGCATGTCAAAAAAGGAAGAGTCCTGCACAATTTATCATTTAAAAAAAAAAACAGACATTTTCCTATTTTTGTATCATCTTCGTTTAAAAAACAAACAAACAAACAAACAAAAAAACAAAACAACAAAAAATACAAACAAACAAACAAAACCCAGACACTTTTATGGAAAGTCTGTACAGTGTTTCTGCAGATATATGTATTGAGATCTAACAGCACAAAATCCATCACTTGATCTTGAACATTTTTCAATATATGTTCAAAATTTCACGACAACCACATTTCGTGTTTCTCTTTTAGCGCAGGCAGATTCTGCAAAGCCTTGTAGTTAATTGAGTATACTGGTTTATAATGTTAGGAATGAGATCTGATTTGGTCCAGAAGTGAAGTCACTTTACCTGGTTGGACATTATTTTAATATCTTGTAAACTGCACCAACCTCTAAAGACTTGAGTCTTCCCACTGGTCCAACTGGTTGAAATACCCTATAAATTTTATTAAACTGCATCAAGACCTCCATCTTGACAACTTCATTGCTGTCTTTGTTCTCTGCCTCAAACATCACCAGATGGCCATGGTAGCGGTCCTCATAGAAAAATGAATGGGCCTCCAGAACTTGATCAGGCTTGAACTGACAGTACGGCAACTTGAAATTCTCCTTGATGTACTGCGTGGCCAGTCGGCTGAAAGTGTTGTAGAAGGTGAAGTAGGCATCATCAACTTCTGTGTTGATATCCCCGTGGTGGAAATCATTGGCCCAGAAAGATGTCAGCCCTGGAGTATCTGCAGCAGCCCAGACAATAATGCATTGAGTGAACACTGACTAATGCTTGCTCCATGCCAAATGTATTCATTTTTCACATTGCAGAAGAATCTTCAACATTTCAATGTCAAAAACTTGAAACACAAGTGCTCAGATAAATGGTAAATTTCACTTTACATGACAACATGGTGAAGGTGAGCGCACCATGTATGATATAATGTTATGATATAAATTTACCATGATACCTTGTACAAAACAACATCAAATACTAATACTGCAAGTACCAAATGAAAAACTGAATGATGAAACCAGAAGAGAGAGAAAAAAAATGGTATTCTATGGTATTATGTATCACTTTGTTCTCAGACACATATTCACAGCCTCTCCCTTGTGTAGGATAATGTCATAGAAACCCGCAGTTTCTATATGAAAGTAATGAATCTTTAATACTTGTGGCCTCAAATGAAGGCCCACAGTGTATAGTGTGCAACTGCATGTAGCTGTTACTATGTGTATTACATATCTACTCAACAAAAATATTGTTTAAGGATCATAAACCCCACATATCAATTACCCATTGCTTCGCTTTCATTAAAAAAAAATATATATATAAATTGAAAATCAGACTGTGCAGATGTTCACAAAAACACAATTTTATACAAAGGGCTGTCTTCCTTCACAAAAAGAAAACAAAAACCTGTTGCATGCACACTGCTTTCTGCCTTAGGCATTGTACCTTACTGTCATGTGAGGCCACCTGGTGGCAATTTTAAACATTAAATGACTTTACAGCCCATGGTAACAAGAAAGTCCGGCATAATTCCTAAGGATCAGCATGACCCTAAATTGTAATTTTTCCCATCAGAGAAGCTCATTCCTTGTCACAAGTTAAATGTTTCTTTGGGAACATGCTGCCCCAATATCAATGAAAATTGCTCTGTGATAGCCCTTGCTGTAGTTTAACTATTTGTCATGCCGTATAACAGTGCGGCTCAGGTACATGTATGAATGAACTCATGCAACTTGCTGCTTTCACTTAGTTTGTGTAAGAACACCCAAATTCAGCCATGGTCAATGCAAATTATAATAGCAATCTTGGCAACATTGACATGGGCCTAACACAACAACACTGTCAATACCAGCTCCCTCTGACTGTAAGGGTAAGTCTGACAAAGAATGGCCATGAAGATTATCTGTACAAACTTTGCTTTTGGTGGATTGGGATGCAGGCTGCTGATTGAAGTGGTTGATCAATAGGCTAGCGGCAAAGGCTTCAAAAGTGCCCTAAAAATAGGTGCAACCCCAACCAAAGGTATAACAAAACACAACCTACATCAAAATGTGCGCACATGTCTCCTCTTTACAGAAAAATAGGTTGTGGAGTCCCAAAAGCGTTTTTTGGTATGTTTACACGCCCGTTTCTATGGCAACCTCTATTTTTTGTGGAAAATGACTACTTTTCACTAATTTTTTAGTATCTGCTTTAATTTTAAAGTTAACTACTCCAAATTTCATCAAAAGGTAGCACTAACCTTACTATTTCAACAGACATGAAGCTTTTAAAAATTTAACTGATTAACATCATTATTATTATAATTATATGCAAAATTTTGTTACCTATTTGGCAATATAAATACCTCTATTTGTTGATGTTGTTTGCTGCAGTTGCCAAATTACCAAAAATTGGGAGTAAATGTTAAATGATGAAGGTAAAATATATCCAGGGATATACTGATACCAAATTTACTGGAGTATATGAAGTGGACACCATTACATGTATGCAAATTAGGCTTCAAATGTTGGGGTTTTTGAAGCCATTCTAACTATGTATATCACATATTATGGGCTGTACCAATGCCTAAAGGTACATTTTTCTTCAAAAGTGATTCAAAACATATAGAACATAGAATCCCAATCGTCTTATCAGCATTTTTCGTTCACAGTTTTACTGCAATTTTATGGGTCCGCCACGGGGGGGGGGGGGGGGGGGGGGGGGGAAGGGGGGAGGGAGGGCATTATGTTAATGGGTTGTCTGTCTGGCTAGCTTGTGCAAAAGTGCTGTCTCCAGAACGCATTGTTGGAATTTGAGCAAATTTAGCATATATATTAGCGGAAAAAAATATGAAGTGAATACAATTTAGAAACCCTATCATTAAATTTATGCAAATGAGGTCATCTTCAAATTATGATTTTATAATTTATGTGTTGTGTTGTAGAGGCACCAGAAAGAACAAATCTGGGCACATTTCTTTGACTTCCAGAGTCCATGTCGGATTCTAACTCTGCTATGTGATTGTCTCATTATCAGTGTTATTGAGAATGAATGTGCATATTGTCAAAATGTGTTGCATGATTGATAATATACACATGGTGAACTGGATTATTTTTTAAAATGAAGCTTGGACCTGGAAAGAACACCCACGGTTTAATGTATTTGCAGGTTAGATAATTTTGTACCGTGAACCTAAAATCATAAACCTGGAACCGCCATCTAAGAAGCCACCCCCAGCCAAGCTAAATCCCAATACCTGTGTTTTATGTAGCAAAGCTCTCAACACAGGAAAAGGGACTTATTACAAAACTATTTTGGACAAGGTATGATATGTGCTTGCCTCCACCACAGACCGATCAGCTGCTCAACTGTCGCCTACTGAGGATGCATTTGAGCAACATGTGAAAAGGGCACAATACCAATGTGCCATCTGGTGCCACAATGGCATTGATCAATTACATACAGCTCTTAAAGCACTATCATTTCGAGACATAAAAAAATCAATGAATATTTGGATCTTACTGATTCAGAACACACATTAACGCAAATTTTTTGTGAAATTGTGTACGCTTACACAACAAATATTCGGAAACCAGATTCTGATAAAAAAAATTAGATCAAATGTTTTGCAACATTCCTTTCAAACACAAAATTATTGATTCACTAAACTTTCAGTCCCTTTTCAAATTGAAATTTGTGCGTAACATGATTCCCAAGGAGTGCAAAATAAAAGATCCCCCCATCATTTCCTATAAATATGGCAACAATATTCGATAAAGTATCATGAATTACAAGAAATTTCTGGCTTCATTTACTCTTGAAGATATCGCAGCGAATCAAAATTGTGACTGTATGTCTAACGGTAAATATTCTGATTTTGTTGATGAATACCACAAACATGTATTTACAAGTAATTTGGATATTATACAAAATTCAAGTTTAAAAGAAATTATGAAAAAAGGTACAAAACTTCGGATATGTCCCAAGTTGAACATTGACAGTATTTTTCAGGATACATGTGATGCATTTGATTCCTACTGTATGAAATGCGCAAAGAAAGAAAAAAATGGAATTTCAGAAATTTGAAGGATGGTTATCAAACTTAAAAAAAGTCTTTAAAAAAGAATTTATCGTTACAAATCCCACAATAAGAATTTCACTACGGTTAATCTAAAACAACCTGAAGTTTCAAAAGCAGTCAAAGATCTACAAGAAAGTTTTGTAGTCACTAACATAGATAAGGCAGGGAACAGTCTTGGGATCATCTGCAAAAAATATTATCTGGATGTTTTGAAAAAAGAACTTGGTACAAACAATATTTCAGACATAAGAGGAAATGACGTATATAAATTACACAAACAATCCATTGATAATTTGATAGATACGCATAAAGATGAGATGAAAAGGAAATTCAAGATCAAAATTTTTGAAGAGGACTCCTCTATTCCACTTTTGTTCTGGAAACCCAAATTACGTAAAAACCCTTTGAAATCTAGATTCATAGCCGGTGCTGCAAAATGTACAACAAAACAACTATCAAAAGACAGAAAATTGTGTTTGACTGCAATTAGGAATCATTTTCCTAAATATTGTAATGCAATTTCTAGAAACAGTGAAATAAATTGTTTTTGGAGTATTGACAATTCTTCCAAGTTTGTATCTAAAATCAAAGATGTAAAAGCAAAAAATGTCAAATGTTTTGATTTTTCTACACTGCACACAAGTCTACCCATAGATGAAGTCAAAAGTTCACTTTCAGAATTGATAAGCAAAATGTTTAACCATAATGGTAAACCATACATTAGTATTAATTCATATACAAAGAAAGCATATTGGTCACACAATAAATATTGAAAAAATAACGTTAAATCTTACACTGTTGAAACTTTGATAGATGCTATAAAAATTCTTTTGGATAATACTTTTGTTCAATGCCGACCATTGGTTTTCCTACAAATAAAAGGCATTCCAATGGGTTGCAACTGCTCCCCTTTACCGGCAGATTTGTATTTAACCTGGCTTGAATTTAAGTATATGGATAAACTGATGAAAAGGGACTTTCAAATGGCTACAAAATTATCAAACAACGAAATATATATTGATGACATTGTTTGTGTAAATGTACAAAATTTCAGTGAAAGTGCTAAAGAAATTTACCCAAAAGATATCCCTTTGGAGGGTAACAATGCAGATGGTTTCAGAGATGTGGTTTTGGACTTGGATATTCAGGTCACTAATGACAGATTTTGTATTAAAGTCTATCACAAAATAGATGAGTTTAATTTTGAAGTAGTTAATTATCCTTTCCCAGACAGTAATATTTCGGATACTATTGGATAAAATACGTTTTTTTTCACAGATTTTGAGATTTGGTCGTATTTATTCTAAATTTCTGGACTTTGCATCTTGAACCAAATTTTATTTACAATAAACTTGAGTCAGGAGGATTCAAAGATGTACTTCTGATCAAATATTTCTACAAATTTTGCTGTAAATATCCCGAGATGGTCACAAAGTTTGGCTTCAATAATTTTAGAGATTTTAGACTTGCCTGTTTTGGTACTTAATTTTTATCTTTTGGCATCATTCTGTTTTAATGTTCACCTTTCAGACATTTTAGGCTAGCTTGTTTTCTGTTAGGTTAAACCCCAAGGGGATATCCGTAGGAAGTAGCGGCCTACGACAGTTACAAGCTTGCCTAATTGTACTTGATATCTGGTTACTATTTTCATTGCATTCTGTTGACTGAAATACAAATGACTTTCATTCTTTTCTGACTTGCCCTATAATTTTACTGTTAATATCCAAATATTATTAACAAGTTTGGCCACAATAATTTACAGTTTTTAGACTTGTCTGTTTTGCTACTTAGCTTTATCTTTTGGCATCTGTCTGTTTTAGTATTAATTTTTAGACATTTTAGGCTTACATGTTTTCTGTCAGGTTAACACCCCCCCCCCCCCCCCCCGGGGGGGGGGGGGTATCGGTAGCGAGCAGCGGCCTACGACAGTTATATGTTTGCCTAATTGTACTAAAATCCTGTTAAGGAAAATTGTTTTGATAACATGTTTTTGGCATAAATGCTAATGACTTTAATTCTTTTCTGACATGCCTAAATGCACATTTACTCAATATTAAAAAACAAAAATACTCAAAATTGACAGTATTTTCTCAAAAGTCACAAAGCTGACACATTACGTTGATACATTGACTCAGGGTTGGCAATGAAATAGATCTTATTGTTTGGTGTCATCATGGAGTTGGTTTTACTTTTCTGGTGCAGGATGTTCATTGTTGCAGTCCTTGTTAGGTTTTCCCTTGGTTTATACAGGTGGTCTAGCTGTCACTGTTTATTTTATAATCACTGGGACTGAATATAATGCCCCAGCTTCTTTCCCCTTCAGTTAAACACTGGCGGATGGTTTAACTAGGATAAGCTGTCCAGCTAGAGAGGGTACATATTGGTTCAGGGGTAAGTCAAATTGTTCTTAACTGAACCTGTACTATACAAATTTGTTAATTATAGTTTGTTTGACAGTAATCTTCTTTCATAATGAAGGTCTGCATTTATATGCAAAACTTCACGCATTAAGCTAATTCATCATTTGCCAGGTTCATATTTATCCATTATTATGTGGGTTGTCTTTGCTGAATGTTTAGCTTAGACAAGGAGCCGCTACTCAGAGAGACATGTACGGGTAAAAGGCTCCGAAACATGTTGAATAGTTACCCGCCGAAGATCCTTTAATTTATTTGGGCTAATACAGCCTGTGTCAACGTGTGCAATTTGGACAATAGTACTTCTATATGTATATAGGTAAGACAGGGACAGGTTATCTTACGGAGAGTAAAGGGTTCGGACTGCGCAATAGGGTAATGACTACTAGGAAGTGGTTTTGGACAAAAAGACACCAATACAACAGTCACATCCCTAACCCTAAAGTGTGGGATCCCAATGATAAAGGCTGGGAAATGTCTCATGATGGCTACCTCAAACCTTTGATGTATACCAAGGAGCTAGCCCCGCTGGAAGTCCGCAACCTGACTCATTTGTATTGCACCGATATTGAGTGTACTGTCGCAAGAAAGTGCCATTGCCTCAAGACAGGACTTAAATGTACAGAATTATGGGCATGCTTTGGACATGAGTGTGCAAATGACACTTTTGACACTGAAAGAGACAGTGATGATGAGGATGAGGATGATTGAATCTTGGCGTAGAATCTCCAAACTGTGACCATCATTGATCAGCTCTGTATTTAGTGTGTACATGTACTTATACTGTTTTCCTTTACTAAAAGGCATTGTGAATTATAGTTTGATGCCAGAGATACATTAGTTATGTTGCAGGACTCCATGGGATGGTTCACTGTAAATTACGTGTAGGTGTGAATACATGGTACAGTGTACTATTTTACTTTATCAGTTGTATTGGCAATTGTAATGACGGTTCCCTAAGCAAACATGACAAATGATAGCCATATTAGCATATTAATTAATATGCATATGGTATACTAATATAAACATGATAAATAAAACTTGTATGAGTACTGTTCCTAATCATTTTGCCATTTTTTAAATAAACGAAACTATATCTTAGTAAATATAGTACGTTATCCGTCGCACAATCTTAATTTCGATGTAAATTTCATATATTTGCATAAATTAACATATGATAGTTAGGCACTTTGAACAAACTCTGTATTTTGTGACTATATTAGAGCAATTGAGCACATTTTAGTGTTTATTTAGCCTTTCCGCAAGCAGTATCACCAAAGTTATTATTTTTAAGGACAAATTTGAGTTGTCTCAGAAATTGCATAGGTTGTCATGTAAACGGCAGAAATATATATGATAAAACGCTTTTCAGATTCCACAACCTATTTTTTCATGAAGAGGACATACATGCCTAAAAGAAAATATAGGTTGTAACTTGTTATACCACGGGTTGGGGTATGACCCCCAAAGTGCCCTCCATGCCGCAGGTCTACAAGGCAGAATACAAGTTTGATGGTCTCCTCGGTTTCATCTCTTTTGCCTGCACAGATGACACTCTATGGATCTCATACTTCATATGAAGTGTATATTTCAAATATCATAGTGCAGTTTTTCTGACATCATCTTGGTTCGTATAAGAATGCCAAAATTCAACACAACCATAAATAGTTGTTCCTTGGCTGCTTCAAATTATGTATAACTAGACATACCTTCAATGCAGGCGTTGACTGAAGGGTCCGCCATTTGCTCAAATTAGATCATGATAACACCAAAATCTAATCAGTTCATTTTGGCATGCTAGATAAGCATACTGCCAAATTTGAGCAAAATACATTGGAGCATTCTGGAGATATTGCAGTAATGAGCCCTAACGAGCATGTAATTAGGCTGTCATTTGCTCAAATTAGGTCATGGAGACACCAAAATCTAACCAGTTCATCTTGCCAGGTAAGTTAAGGGATGGCTCATCATTTTTATAATTTTTTAATTAGTACTTACAGTACGCAGGGGGGGGGGGGGAAGGGGTTAAATGGGTCTGTACACTTTCACAGAATATGGACAATGATGGTCAATTTTTGGCCTGTTTTGTACAATTTTGCTATGATTTATGGGGAAAATCATCATTTTAAAGTACTAATTTGTGGGGAGGGGGGGGGGTCATGAAATTTAGTACCCTAAGTACTAATTCAAAAATGATGATAATGTTGAACCATCTCTAAGCATATTGCCACATTTGAGCAAAATACATGGAGGCATTCTGTGGATATTGCAGTAACAAGAATGCGCACATCCAGACGGACGTCTCCTTTGAAAGTTAAAAGCTTCATACACTATTCCACCATACCGACACTGGTATGAACAGGTAAATAGTAATACAATTTTTGGCACCATAAACGGACGGACAACCCGAAAACAGAAAGGGTCCCCCATGGGGCGGACCCTAATGAGTGCTGCAGGTCTGGATCACACTCGCACACGTGAACTTGCCATACAGTCTGTATGCCTGAGTATTTGTAAATATATTGTTCTTAAGTGCACTGACAATACGGTGGGTGATCCAACCTACGACAGTAATCAACGTACACCAAGATATAGATATACCTCCATTGTAATGAAATCAAGTACTGGTAATCACTTTCAACTAGTATCAAATGCTGTCAGTTCCACTACATGAACACATCCTCAGCAATCATTTGAAATTTTGATAAAACAATAGTATAACATTTAGTGTAATTATCATAAGTTGAATAAAACATCATTTTTATTTTTCTTTCTTTTTTTTTTTTTGACATACTTTGCTATCTGTAATGAGCTTTCCTGACTGCGGTTCCTACACTACTACCATGCTGTTCCTCATCAATAAAAAATACACGCATTAGACATCTATATATGGCTTGCCTGTGGCTATACCTTATATGGCACTGCCATGTGCCTACGTACCTGCCGGGTAAGGTCCATGTAGCCATGCATCCAAGTCATTGATGATCTTCTGATCTACAACAGCCTCAAACTTGCGGGCAAAGAAGTAAGGTCGGTTTTTGGTGCCCTGAGAAAATAATGTTAGAGACATTTTTTAAATGAAAAAAGAGCATAGATAATTGTTTAAATGCAAATTGAGTACAACAGGCCTAACAATGACTGTCTTTGAAAAATTTTCATTGTTTTATCATTCAGGTTGGTTTTGGTCTAAATAAACACAAATGTCTTTAAGCAAAAATTAACATGTATGCCATTCTATAATAAAATTGGAGTTGCTAACAATATAACCTACACACTGCACATGGTAATACTATATAGGTACCGCATAAGGGTGTTTCAGGGTAGGTTAAGAGTTCACAGTCTTCTGTTCAAAACCTTCCTGATATAAGACTACCCCCCCCCCCCAACAATAAAAAGAGAACAGGTAAAAAAGTACATTGTAGTTACACTTTTTTCCAAACACATATACAAGTCTCCTCTAGAGAATCTGATCAACAGTTTCAAATATTTAGTGAAACTATTAAAATTCAATGCAACCTATATGCCACTGTAAAATATTCCTGAGTAATCTTAAGTGATCTTATGTTTGAAAGTTGCATCATTTCTCAGAAAATATATCAATTAGTTCACTAAATTCACACAGGTGGCAGCACATACCACTCGATATTAAATAGAATAGCCCAACAGTCATATAAAAAATGCATTTTCTGTGCATGAGTTACATACACAGTATTTGAATTGGTTGTCTACAAAGAAAGTATTCTGTATGCATATTGTAAAAGCAATTAATTCATCATGTGTTCTAATATGAATGATTCACTGTGAAAATACATGTACTTTGGCTTTCCAGCAAGTATTGAAAACTGTAAGCAACTTGCTTTAGCATTTACAAATATTCATGTTATTTTCCTAGGTTGACAAAAATTGCACACAGCATTAAATTCACAATTTTACGCAAAAAATGTGTGCCAGTAGTTCTTAAATACACTCTCATGAAAGTGACCATAACTGTTGAAATGCATATTGCACTTTTACATACAAATCATCTTTTGACAGTGGAATCAAAAGAATATACAGTTGTCTCAGAGATTTGTGGTATACATATACTAGAATTTGCTGATTTTATTAAGTGAAAACCGCCACAATCAAAGCTGCCAAAAATAAAGCAATTTTCTGTATGCTGCATTTTTATTTCAAAGCTTTTCCACATTTTCAGGAAAAGTGTTGGTCATTATTGAGCAGTGTATAATGCTGATATATAAAGCAGGTTCTACTGTAATCTGCTCTATTTTCATGTGTTTAAATTTTCACGGTTTTCATATTTTTCATATTTCCCTGTAGTTTTGATTTCACTATTTTGGACATGATTCCTATTCAAACAATGTTAAAATACTCTTTCCCTGTGTATTTATTTTCACGGTTATGTTCCATCAGCGAAATAAGCAAAAATAAAAATACAGCAAAATTAAAACAATTTACAGTTTACATATCCATGTGTGCATGTATTACTCTCCAAAGATTAAATGTCATAGCAGTCATGAAAGGCTTACAATCTTCCAGACTTATTTTAGCTGTTTGCTTCAATGCGGGATGCCACTGTGGCATCAGGGCAATTGTGTTACTTTTGTTTTTGTTGTATCCATGTATATTCACTTTGGAAAGCAAAAGCAAGCTGTGCATGCTAGTAAAAACTACCACTCAATTCACTGCACGATAAATTGTTACCATACATGTATAATATCAACAAGAGGCCCATGGGCCTAATGCTCTGCTGGTACCACTATATAAAATGTATTCCATCAATGCTTTGAAAAATTAGGGGAAAGTTACCCATATTATGCAATATCTCAATTCCACATATGATACATGTTTGTCGTAAATTTGATGAAATTAGCCTTATTCCTCAAGATAATGAATTCCATTCCAGTCACCCAGATTTTGTCATATAAAAAAATTATATGGTATATATTTATAATGCATGTACATGTAGAATCATCACCATAAACTCTTTTCTGTATAATATTCCTGTCGTGGTAAAATGCATATATGTTCATGTGTAAAGATAGAATGACCATCACAAGAATATCATCTCCTGAAATGTATTCCCTCAGTGACCTTGAGAAAGTAGGTCAAGGTCACCCATATTATGTAATATCCTACTTTCAGACATGATACACATATGCTGTGACATTGGATTAAGTTAGTCTGATTATTCCCCATGATAATAAATTTCATAGGGCTGAACACATATCGGCTCATATTTTCTGTTCACCAGTAGGTGGCGCAAGCACTACTATTCTGATTCCACAATTTAGACTCCACCAAATTTCATAAGGATCCATCACAAATCAAGGAAACCAGAGTGTTTTAAATTTTTGGGGCCTGTATTATACTATGTAATCCTGTGAGTGGCTTAACCCAATAACAAAAGGAACCTGGATTTTCATTTGTAGAACATGTCCAAAAAATTTCAAGAGGCTAACTTGAAATTGTTGATGCCAATCGTGTTGACAAGCAAATTGTTTACACATGGACGGAATGACAGCTGGCTGGACATGAGTGATTGCATAAGCTCTGTGACCTATGGTCAGCAGAGCTAAAAACTGTATATGCAACAAAAAAAAATATTTGGTTGTCCTGGGTACATTTAGCTACTTGTATCATAAGGTCAAATTTCCAGATGATCAGTAGGAACACTCCCACGTACCTGCACTAGGACATATTTTATCCATCATTTTTATTGAAGATCGCTTAATTAGATTACGAGTCACTTACCTTGTATCAGACAGCAGCGGAACCCAAACCCTCACAAAAAATCCTGTACATATTGAAATGGTTCTTGTAGCCTAAAAACCAACAAATCTGTTTCTAAACACAAACAGGCACATTGAGCCATGAAAGCCAACAGAGCCTTCCTGGTTCAATAACAGACAGGGAGGCTCTAGCTCTGCAACTTGCAATTGCCACCATTCTTTTTTTTTCTTTTCCAGTTTTGAGTTTCTGAGTCCTGATTATAAACTGAACTCAGTGGGATCAACGTCTATTTAATGATCCAAATTTTTTTCCACATTGTGATAGCTGCAGCTGTCTGACTGATCCAAAATTGAAAAACCAATAACCCATTAACTTTGCAAACATATTTGAGAGGCAGCACATGTGCATGATATATCACGTGATGTACTTTTCAGTAATTTAATGAAAAAACGTGATGTGCTTTTAAGTGATTTAATGAAAAAATATGCATGTTGACATAAAAATTAGAAGTCAGTTATTTTTGGCCATCAGTGTCATGTCATGCACATGATAAATTGCAGATTGCAAAACTGGATGCAGAATTCCACCACATCTATCCATAAAAGATGCTCCAAGCAGCATCCAATACCAAGTGAACATGCAAATAACCCATTTTCAACCAGTTGACAAGTTTGAGACAATACCAGAAAACAACAGAGGACCATCAATCATAAAATCTATGACGCAATATGTGGAAGTAAGTACAGACATCCAAAGTAAACAGTTCCTTTGCCATAAGTACCCAGTACTAATTAGTCTTACGAGCATCAAGCCTCACCCAAGTCAGTTGGCTGCAGTAAAATAGGACTATTTTTATACACCACAGTAGGATATCCCTACAAGACAGCAACACTTCCATATTCTATGCTGTATTGTCCAAATAGAAGTAGTAGATCAAACTTTTATATATTTATTTAGATTACATCAAGCACAGACAAAGACAATGCTCACATTACTAATGTGATGCCCAGCCAGATGATTAGGAAACATACAAGTTAGCCAGACCAGTCAATCTGCAGTAATCCCACCAGAAATTACATCAAGTAACTATGAGGTTGATCCCTTGCCCAGAGCGCCATCTACTCACTGTAAACACATGCAGCCTTCCATGCCTGTAGTCCTGGGGTGAGCAGCCACACCAGTCCACTACCCGGTACTGGCACTTACAACCATGTGAGCGATCCCAGTTTATGATGTGTAAGTGGTGGTTGGCAAGGGAGGAACAGAAGTGGCTATTTACGGCTATAGTGTGGAAGAAGGACTGAAAGGATAATTTTGCATTAATGACCTGCCCTTCATGCACATTGGCCACAAAGGTGGTGGAGCTGACACATTCCCTTGTATTTAATACAAAGTAGTTAAACAAACCAAATTGTCATGATATAAATTTCAAGCAAATACTATGAATGTCCAGTATTCATTGTTTGAAGTCCATGTATACATTGTGTAAGTGTGTGTGCATCTCCCTCCAATCTAATTGCCAGCTAAACAGATTTTCTTGCCTCATCCAGTGATGTGAGGTGCATACTATGTTGTGTCCTCCGTAATCTGTTGTTTCCTGGGTAGTAAAAAATAGGGTAATTTGTTTCTGAGACTGCAGGTGGCATCAAACTAACCCCTCCAATCCAAGGCTACAAATGGAGACTAAAAAGATAACATAGGTAAATGTCCTGTCCTTCTTCAATCACATCAAGAAGACTACAAACTGTGCAGTCTTCCTGATCATACTGATTGAAGGGTGCCTTAGATCACAGTCCCTTGTGTGTACTGGTACCTCTGCCTCCAAGGTTACCTTGATTCATCCAGTGATGAGAGGAGCATACCCTGTTGGGCCATCCATGATCAGTTATTTCCCAGGTTAAAACAAATATAGTATTTTTTTTTCTTTCTAAGACTGCAGTTTTCATTGACTGCACTGCAACAAACCCCTCTGGTCCCAGGCTAGATATATAAACAGTGATTTATGTTGTAAACTTGTAGAGTAAGGAAATCAAAGAGTTAGACAACCTTTCGACGGCCCCAATTTTCATCTTGGTAGAACACCATGTTTCCGAGGTGGCAGTCTCAGTTGACACGCTGGGTACAATGGACTTGTATCCTAATGTTCAAAGCTTTGATGTACAACTGTGACAAATTATTTGCTCTTCTTATTTCACTTCATGTGAAGGGATTTTGTCCTCTCTAATTAGGCAACATAGATTCCTATTACAGGCATATAAACATGGACATTATCATCTGTAACACAAATGATCACTGATTTTTACCTTCATTCAATGACTGGGGAAGCGGGTGGGAAAGAGACCCCAAGCATGGATTTCAGTGTATGAAGAGTAATTTAAAACCAGTGCTACAAGGTCTTATCTTTTGAGGTAAGAACACGACTCTATTCATTTTGTGGTCTTGTAGTTTTGGTGCAACCTTATAACAGCATTTGCTGCACACACTCAAGCAGGAAGGTGATAGGATGAGCAGCATGCAGTCATGCAATAAGAGGCAAAACACTTGCAGGCTGCTTCACTTTGTCCTTTCATCTGCAAGCATGATCCCTTTGATATCAACTTCTTTCCTCCATCTGCCACACGCAGAGTCCCCTGTACTACTGCTCGAGGAGCTACTTACCTGAAGCCACTGCATTATACAGTCACAGTATGGGCTTACACTTGTCATAGCCAGCCTATATCTACATGTACCTACAAGCATGCTGTCAGGCAAGTAACAGAGGCACGTTCGTTCGTATTGATAGTGCAACATGCAGATTATACTGTTGCGACTTACGATTACTCTGTTTAAGTCTGATGCCTTGAAGTCATTGGGAGAGCAGCCGCACCAGTCTACTATGTGTTTGTACTGACACTTGCAGCCTCTCTTACGGTTCCAGTTGGTGATGTGCAGGTTGTTATTGACGTAAGAGCTGCAGTGCTGGCTGTTGTGGGACACTGTGTGAAAGAATGACTGCAAAGGAAGCACCCAGTCACCACCACTGTCATTATACATAAAATGTTGACACTGGTCAAAATATATCTCAGGGAACCTGTATCATGGGCTGTCATTTAATGGCTTCATAGCCTGGTGACTGCAAAGTAACCACCTGGTCACAACTATCTTGCATGCTTTCTTGTATTAAATTTGAACATTATGGTTAAAATGCCATTAAATACTGGAGCATACCCAGAGGAACCTCATGTAAGTGGTGCCATCTATTGGCTTCAATCCTCGAGAATCATGATTGTTTCAGTGATTTGAACAAGACCCTCTGAAATCTAATGGCCATAAGAAGTCCACAAATGATTTCTCGTCACAAAGAGGAAAGGCAATCATGTACAAAATTTGTCAATGGTATTGTATGAGGGCAAAGGCTCCAACTCTACCAACACAGAAATGGGAGAGTTAGGTGAAAATCAGTGCCAGCAAAAGCAGGACTTCCATTCATTTAACATGAAGATCACTGTCTAAGAAACTTGCATTAGGAAAATCCAACAGATTTTTGTGACCATGAAACTGGGCTACCTCTGGCTTTACCAGGAGACTTAGAGCCTCTGTTTCTGTGAATACAAGCAAGTTACAACTAAAAGTAGCATTAAGGCTGACCAGGGATACAAATACTCTGATTAAAGACACCAAAACAAATGTCCATACATCTAAACTCAAAGAACGACAAAACTCGTTCAATTTACCAGATAACTGAGACCTCTTGTCCAGTGACCCCTTTGGATTTAGTTGTTTCCTAGGTGTACATCTGCAAGGTAATTTATCTGACAAGGAACACATTACATGCATGCTCCAGATACAAACGGAAAGTACTGAGACGAACAAATTATTTCTTACATAGCTCTCACTGAATGCTCTAATGCTCTGTGGCCACGTAAACTGTCACTGAGTATAACTAATTGGCTTTTTCGTTGTTGTAAGAAGAATGACAGGAATGTGATCACAAGAAAACACTGGTAGAGATCCAGCCAAGGTACATCCTCTCCACATTTGAAGTGGATCTGTCAAATGGTTTCGGGAAAGATGTCAAAAATGAGACTAACCACTGCTATCACCACTGACTTACATACTAATAATACGATGTATGCATTAACCAACATATTGAAAAATCAAGATGTGGAGCATCACCACCCAGTGAACAACCTAGTGTCACCCTTTCACAAGGTACATTGTACATTTCCACCAAGTTTCAGAACAATATAAGAGACATTTTGAAGAAGTTAGAAATAGCAAACACACACACACACAAAATTGCTATGCTGTCTTTTGAATAGATTTATATCTAGGTCCACAGAAGTGTCTCTATTACATTTCCACCAAGTTTCAGGACAATCTAAATGACACTTTGAACAAGTTAAAGATAGCAACCCCCCCCCCCAAAAAAAATTGCTACGCTGTCTTTTGATTAGGTTTATATCTAGGTCCACAGAAGTGTCACTAATACAATTTTGTGGAAAAATTGCCAATCAGTTTCAGAGAAGATTTTTTAAAGATTTTGATAAAAATTAAAACATCCAAAAATCACATTTGAACAAACTTGGTAGAGGCTCATCCAAGGTACGTGCTCACTAGGTATGGTTTGAAGCAGATCTGGCCGACAGTTTTGGTTAACAAGTTGAAAATGTGAAACATGGACTGATGACGGCAATGGATGGATCATTGCATGTACAAATGGGTGGGTGATGGATGACCGAGCCTCCAAAAAGCTCAGCTGAACTGACCAGTCAGCTGAGCTAAAATATTTTCTATGTAAATTTTAATAGAAGGACCCCCCACCCCACCCCCCAAACCAGCCAAAACCGGCTGGTGGTCAAATGTTGTCTGCTTCAGTGTTTTCAACTAATTTCAACAGTAATGAAAAACAATTTTGACTGAGAATTGTAGATGCTCGAGCCCTATCAAGATCACATGCCCCAGGTCAACAACTTTCCTTGGCATGAGTTGGGCACTTAGTGCCCAACTCATGCCAAGGAAAGTTGTTAACTCAAGTGTCAATTCAAGGGGGAAAGGCAAAAGCACAAGAATGGTCCAGGTCAACAACTTTCTTTGGTACACTTTGGCTGCATTGTGCCAAAAACTTGATGAAGAAAACTGTTGACTCAGTCAAAAGTGGCATTAAAAAGTTAATATTCCATGGAGTTTGTTTGTTTGGGGTGGAACGGTTTTCAACAAAATAAACTCTTGATGAAATTTTATCCACTTATGGTGATCACAATTTGCCAAGTTACATGGAGTGATTCTAATAGATGTGGAATGTTTCCATTAAGCGCTTTAATGAGCCAATAATTGTATTACACAGGAATCATTTTCCATTACTAAAAGTTCCAAACATATATTTAATTCTATATATATACATTGATTTTTGTTAAGTAATACATGTGACGAAGATGAAGACAAGAGAAGGGTAATACTCAAGTTTTATTAAAATCAATATTCTGGAAATGACCATCATTATATTGTGTAATTAAATAACATCATAATGCATCCTTTATGTTCTTCAGAACAGAAAAACAGAAATGAAGTCGTCTCTGATATCAGCCAGCTGCCACTGTCTCTTTTAATTACTTAAAAGCTTTGCCTTAGAGAGCATTCAGTGCTTCATCTTCACATAACAAGCTTAAAGGACAAACAGACATAGAACTGTGCATTAACTCATCCAATTCTCGAGGCAGATATTCTACTATTATTAGCAGGATAATTACCTAAATTCCTCATGAAAAGTGTTTTTATACAATGAACAGCATGCCAAACTTTTAGTCAGCATCCTTGCATTGCCTCAGAAGTTTCTATAACTTGCATGGCAATGCAAAAAAACACAGAGAATAAGACTTGACCAACCTAGTATGAAAGGAGTTAAAATAAAGAGAGCTTCTGTAAATGGCTGGCTCTGATGAAACACAATGTAATCATAAGCTAGGAGACATAACAGCAAGGAAGGCTGACCATCAAGTTCTAAAATATTGCCTGTTCCTTGGTTGGCAAGGTAACCCTCCTGAACCATGAGCTCATTTACCTGGTGCAGTACCTATTCTGCATTTTAACACCCAATTAGCAGGGCCTCCTCTGTCCCATTACTCATAAATATCTTGGATTAGCCTTTATCCTTCCCTCTAGGTAAAGCTCTTGCAGTACATTTGTAATGGTACTTGCATCTCTACAGGCCAAGCATTTTGTAACAAAGTGACACAGTGCTCTGTTTGGATATATCCTCTAAGCAAACGTCACTGCCAAATTAGCTTTCAGGTTCCAGTTTTATACACCATGAAGTCCATTTTTCATTGATCACTGTATTAACAGGCTGAGTCAGGAGACAGTCACTCAATTGACCACAAATGTAGATACACTCTGATGGTCGTTTTTCTTTATCTAATATTGCTTACTGTCTAGAAATGTGTGGATGTACATGCATGTATGTAGCACAATCACTTTGAAATCTCTGCACCAGCACTTGGTAAATGATTTGATAAGTGATTTTTGCACCACCTGGTATGTCATGCCCAAGCTGAGGCATGACACAGCAGGCACAGCACAAACCACGCAAACAGTAGGTATGCTGGCAGTTGAGTAGTCACTGTTTTCAGGTGAAATACAAATGTGTAATTCTCATTTGATGCTAGTTGAATGAATACAAAGGACAATGCACTATGACCAAATATAGATGATTTAATATGCTCCAGGGTAGTTAGACTGTAGAAAGTCCTACCCCAAACCTCCCCACAACAAAGACCCACATATGGTGGAAATTGCCAGACAGTACATTTTTACAAGTTTACAACAATAGCAAAAGAACCATGATGGTTCTGTGCTTTCCTGACAGCCAATTTTTTATATATCAAAGTTGCAACATGTTGGAATGGTTTTGGTGAAAAAAAAACCCTATTTACATAGTTGCCTTGTGGGCCAAGGTTGATGGTTAGAAAAAGAGTGACAGAAGTTCTGCAGACTGCTAAGTCAGCAGAACTACTACAGACATTTTGCTATGATAAAGACTACTTTAGATTCAGACATGTGAGATGAGTGCTCTTGTGATTTCTTTCACTTTTTGCAGGCATACACCTCTCGTGCCCCCAGTTTATTGTGATGCTCACTATATTCAATCCTATTCAAGAAAGGAATAATTTTTACCTCTGCTGGAAGTAATGTGTAGTTGTACAGTGTTTTTAGCCCAGTCAGCAAAGTATCTGTGCCAGTCACCAGGTACTTGGTAAAGTTACGATTCAGACAAATCCAATCGCTGCCTCCATCCAGTCTCACGCCTCCTGGTAAACGGCGCTCCCCAAGTCGCCACATGCGATTTTCACACTGGTAGAATGTACGGTCTAGACCTTGCTTCTTTATAAACCTGTGACAGAAACATGAAAAACTAGCTTGGGATGCATCTTGACACTAACATTCACATATGTATAGGCCTATTATATCTTTTAAAAGTTACAGTCCATATTTTTGCAGATAGTTTATTTGTAGAGGGGACCAATGAATGTACAAGACAAAATACAGTTTGTTACCGCATTCACAGTCAACTGTCAAGTCAATAACCAAAACTTTGTCACATATTATCAATCGTTGCTGTCACACGTATCAATGGAAACTTGCAAACAAGGAAGCTATGATTGAAGGAATTACATACTGTGTTAATTATATCTTTGTAACCTCCCTGTGGTCATTAAACATGCATAATTGAAGTCGGTGCCTGTTCTTCAATCATGAGCAAATAATTTTAAAATAAGTAATCCGCTAAGTTTTTACACAAGATAAATATATACTTAGAACATGGAAGCTGGGACTATAGAGTGGTAGTCCCAGATGGAAGGCAAAAAAATAAACAAACAGCAGAGATGAGAAACAGCTAAACACAGCCTGTTGTTTGCCAGCTGTGCTGAAATCTGCAGTGAGAACTGCTGACCTAAGCCCTGGATGACAGAATGTCTCCCTGTGTGCTCTGATCTGCTGTCTGCGATGACACAGTTTAATTGAAAATGTATCCCCAAGCTGTGTGGATCTGATCCACCAAAATATCACAAACCTCACTCACACAGCATGATGAAAAGCAAACTTTCAATCTAATGAAATTGAAACATGGCTTATCAATATTTCAGAAGTAAAGAAATTAATATGTGGAGGCAGATATTGGACATGAACATTTTTATAAAGGGTAAAGTTTATGCAGCAAGGCTGATGCATTAGAGTTAACCCTTGCTGGATGGTCAGAGTGAAGCTGTGTTGTCAATTTTATTTCTTTTGCATACATGCTGTGGAGAGGTGGTCTTTAAATTGCACCTACGATGTTGTTCGATAAGGGGCACTTTTATTGCAACCAGTCCTCCCAACAGTGCCTATTCACAACACTTCTCTGGGAAAGAGGTCGAGGCAATTCTGGTCATTTGGAGCAGTAAATGTACCATAGAGTTCAGGATGATAAGATGGATGTAGAATTGACAGATTCACTGAGGCCATCTTCAGTACGAACCTTCCCCTCAAAACATCCACAATTTTTCCAGCAGAAAATATGTATTTCTATTCACACTTCCACATCTGCCAATCTGACTGTAGGTCACACATAAGTAATCAATCTACAAAACTTTGCCTATTCCTTCCATCACAGATTTTATTCAGGGAAGCAAGTTGTTTGTTTGCCCAGACAAACTGCATGCTGGTTTTTGAGTAGTACCATCAGCCACTTAAAATGCTCTGGTCATACAAGTAGTCCAGACAAAGTAGACATTTGTGTGATACCCAGGGCCACATGAAGTGCTCTCCTCAGACCAAATGCTTGTTTTAAACAGCAACTGTAGCCACAGTAGATGGTGTAAACCCAGAGGTTCCAAAACTACTAATTTTGGGGGTAGATCTATGGAATTTTTCTTGTTTAGACATAAAATATTCCAGGCTAACAAATTTTTCATAATGTTCCTCATTATAAGTGAACGGAACTTTTAGAATCTGCTGAAATTGGAGCATTTTCCTTGATTGCCTCCAGATTTTGATACAGAACCACTTGGAAGCTCTGTAAACCAAAATCAGGAACGACAAGATGGAAGCCTGAAGAACTGAGGCAGCCTCTCTCAAGGCAGTTCACTCCTCTCACGTTATCTTTGCATTAAATAACTATATCATAATTACATTGTATAGCAATAAACACACGCAAATTTATTGTCACATCTTAGACCATACATGTATCTCCACAGTAACCACAAGCAAAATCTGCCACATGAAGAGCTGAAGATAGTGTAATAACTATAATACACGCAGGCTGGACATGCAATGTAAGACCAAAATCAAGAAGTCTAACTGAAAGGACTTCATGCAAAGCAGTAGCACAGACAGTATGCCATCAGTATGAGGGATGGCTGGAACAAAGTCCATCAACTGTAATACAGACACTGTAGCAGAATCAGCTGTATCACCAGGAAAAATTTTATCACTGTCAATTTTGTCTTTATAGATGCCAGAGGTGCACCAAATTATATGGCACCTGCACTGAAGACAGATTATGTTATTGGGAACGTAGTGCGTCATCAGAGTGGGACCATTATTACGCTCACACCTACAGAGAACGTAATTAGAATTTAGGGAAAGTGCTGTTGCCAAGTAGAATGCAGTGGCCTCAATCTATGGTGGCCATAGGTTGCATTTAGAAGCATGTACAAGTTAAATGGCATAGAGACCATGACGCACTTAATAACAGTGTCTTTGTGATGGGACTGTCAGCTTTCATGATTTTTCATCCATCATAAAGTCACAATTTATTGTGATAGTTGTTTTCTCTCATGCAAAGTCATACCCACAGGAACGTGAGCCTGTGTATGCATTAAACGGCTTTCTGCTGCTACAGCTCTTCATGAAAGGCTGGCTTCACTGTAGCCTTGGAAGAAATTCTACATTTGTACAGACCTTAGGTGTCTGAATACCGAGTAATGTTCTGGTACATGTATATAAAGATGCAGCATGGAAATTATCCACAGTGGAACAACTTTCACAAGGTTGTCACTTTTTGTGACCACAACACATCACACAGTCATAGGAAATCCTTCATCTTTATTCAAACACCACGTGGCTGTTGCAATTCTGTGCCTATTTGAAAATGTCACTTACATTATTAAACTTTGAAATTCTGTATACAAGTTACATCCTAAATATTTCTTGCACATTTGTTTATCCATTTTTTTCCTTTCAAAATGTCAGATTTTGCAGACTTCAAATATTAAGGATGATTTTTCCAGCATGCATATGCTTCCCGTGATTACTGGTACAGTCTACCTCAAGATAGAACCCCTTAAATGTACTGCATAAATCATATGCCATTAACCCCTTTCCCTTGGGTAAGGTGGAGTCAACAGCTTTCTCTGGTGCAGGCTGATCATTATGTGCTATACCTGCCACAGAAAGTTGCTGGCTTACCCATACAGTGTTATCTAGACCGAATTAGATAACATAGGACATGTAACCAGTTCAAGGTAAAAACAGTTTATCACCCACGCAATTGGCTTTCATCGGAAGCCAACTGGTCAATATCTGGTGGAAACACTACCAAAAATATTGAATGAACATGAAAAACATATATAACGCCTTTCATCCAACTCCCAACTTGTGTTTATCCTTTGATCATTAAACCAAGAAACAAACTTGTAAGATTGATGTGGCCTGAGTGTAAAGTTATGTCAATATTGCAATCACAGCAGTACCAATCATGACCTGGCATCCAGATTTAACCCTATATCATAGTCATAATAATATTGAGTCAGTAACTTTCCTCTATATGAGTTGGGCACTTAGCATCCATTCTGCAACCAGCTGTTGATCTGGAGTATCTCCCAACTGTCATTCATGACTTTTTTTTTCGGATAAGAAATTTCAGAAGAAACGCTACAGCACACCACAGAGGACACCTGGGTGCTTTTGGGCAGTTTGAACACAAAAGGGTTAAAATTCCAATCAAGGAATCCTTGAACACAGAGCTACCCTTCAACCAAATAACCAGGGCTACCAATCTGGCAATAAGCCATACTTTGAAATACCCACAGTACTATCATAATGGAACATTAAATTATACAAGGGTCTCCTATTCTGTAACAAATTCTATTGGCTGCTCTGCAGACTCATGTCAATAGGTCTTTCTAGACATATATCTGATTGCTCAAGATATTTCTAAAGCCAATCAAAGCCATTAAATAAGTGAATGGTACTCTGATGTCTGAACCAAGCCCATCAACCTGGACACATCTCTTTTTTTCAACATGAAAATGAAGAATCCACTTTCGTGGTAACCAGCTCTTGAAAACTGCTTATTACATGTCCCTTTGTGAAACAGCACAATGAGCTATAGTATATGCACACCTTGCGTCCTGTATCTGCTGTAACACATGTATTTTCTCTCTCTCTCTCTCTCTCTCTCTCTGTCGATCTCTCTCAATCTCTCTCTCGATACAAGACATACTTTACATGATCCATGCTACCTGAAATGAACAAGATGTCTTTTAAATGTCAACAGAAATTAATCTTCAAAACAGGCTGCTTATGTACAAGACAAACTGCCTACAACCAAAGGAACCTGGAACATCCACACATGTACCAGATTTATGAAGAAAGCTATATGGTAGGGGAATTTTTGTGAGCTCAATGATGACTTTTGTTATGGTGACAAAGCTTGCAGCTGTCTTTATCATGTTCATAGTTACCTTGCTGTGCTGCCTATGTGAGCACGCACAAAGACCCTGCCCTTGTACTTTGTCAGGAATGTTGTCAACAACCCTACTGGCCTGCAATATTAATGAACAGATAAGGAACTTATGTGTAAAGCTCAGCAGCTGCTATTAAAGTCACTCACAAGAACAATAGTTAATAATGATAAAAAAAGTAAAGGCTCAAGATACACTATTCATAAAAATTCTAAACAAGTGCACACTTTAAAATGGCAAAACTGTCTTAATCTGACTAGCTACAATCATTTAATAACAATTTTTTACCAGCAATTCAGTATGAATAATGAAGAAATATGCAATTCTCTGTTGGCCATTTTTTTATTTCACTCTATTCTATTAATTTATTTGTTCTTAAATAAACTTTTGAAAGTCCTGGTACGATTCACAGTATATGTCTGTGTATTTGCTTTAAAATTGTCACTCAATGAGCAAACATATCAAGTAACTTAGACACACAGAATTTCTTTGCTGCAACTCCAGAAAAGACTCTATGTAGCTTGTTCTACATAAAATCAGTTATTTTTATGCCAGCATACATGCACACAGTTTGTTTTCAGTGCTTTTATAATTTTCTGTAAATTATCATACTGTATGTACACAATCATGAACACTGTGTATAACACTTACACAAGACATAGCAACTGATCAACAATCAATTGTCATAAGCATTTGTACATCAAAACAGGACAGCTTTTATCCTGTACCTGTAGCTGTATTATCCCAAAAAACTGGAGAATACAAACTGGAAAATAAAGTTGATTGTATCCTCCTAGTTCCAATGTCAAAGGTCATGATAGTCTGGTTCCCCCAGTGCTGCTGTGGTATGAACATTGGAAACAAACAGGGAACCAGTTACGGATTAAAAATAAAACCAGCCCTGTTGAGCATACTTGTCATACAGACTGGCTTCATGCAAGCACTCTGCCTGTCTGGTGACTTGTATGCTCCACTTGGCTGGTTTTACTGTTATATCTTTGCTCCTATTGGTCAATCACTTGACAGGGAAATCAATCACAAATTGCACCCTTTGCTTTTATTGGCCATTTACCTGATTAGAAAATCACTTCTGTTTTATTCTTTGCTTTCATTGACCACACATTTTATACAAATATCAATAATATTTTCTGTCTTTAATTTCTTTTCATTAGCCACTCACTTGATGGGGAAGTCAGACTCGCTGAGGTTGAGAAAGTAGTCCCACTTCCAGTCAGTCATACTGAGCAAATCCTGCATACACTGCAGCAGCATGGTCAACAGATTGGCCCCACCCCAGATGGTTGACATTCTCTTCTTAGCCATTCTGATGTTTGTAAATCTTTTGGCTACCTTGGACAGCTCCCGATATAGGTATTCCTGCCTCTAGCATGTACAAAAGAAAAGTACAATTAGATTACACTTCTGTAGCATGCATTCCTGTAATACTCTGTTTATGATTATACAGTTTACTCATTTACATGTGAGATGACAGCACTGGCAATGGGTTATAGACACAGGTGACATCTACAGGGTATTCTGAGTATCACTCTGCCTGAACTATTGCAAGCTTGGGCTGATCAGCATAACCTGACACAAAGCATTCATTTTTTATACATCTAGTCTAGTCAAGGTCACTGAATGTCAAACTTATCAAACCTTCCAATGACATGCTTCTACAGTAAGTTTCATGACAGTGGCTTAATTTGTTCACAAATTATTGCATCTGCAACAATAAAAATATCAGGACCCCTGGTGACCTTGAAAATAGGTCATGGTCATGGAATGTTGAACTTAGCCAAGCTTCCAATGAGATGCCTCTGCAGTACAAGTTTCATGACAGTAGCCCACTTTGGTCTAAAATTATTGCATCCATAAGGGTAAAAATAAGATGACCCCTGGTGACCTGGGAATAGACCAGGGTCACTGAAGGTCAATCTCACCCAAGCTTCCAATGAGATGCTTCTACAGTACATGTCAGTTTCATGATAGTAGCTCAATTTGTTCAAATGTTATTGCATCTGGAAGGTTACCAGATGGATGACAAGACCTTGTAGGCTGATAGACAGGGGGCCAGGATGAGGGTGGGAAATACATTTCAACTTAACTGTTTCCCTCAACAAAAGCCCTATGTTGGCACTGAAAAACAACAGGTAATTTGCACGGAACAAAATTTTCAGTCATTTTGACAAACTGTTTATTCTGAGTGTTAATCATTTTGCCGAAATAAAGAGAGTTTCATCTTGGGGGTTGCACATCCAATCTCCTCAGCCAATCCCACTCAAGGAATGTTTGCGCAGTAAATCTTTATTTGGTAGTCATGAGATACTGGGCAATTTCCTTGAAAGTAGAATAAGATAAGCTTTCTGTTGACAAGAGACAAAGATTCATGGCCTTTAGATTTATTGTATATCCCCTCCAGCAAGAGTAACACAAGGATTGATGGGTCATCTATAAAATGCAAATGAAAGCTAGTCCACTTTGAGGGCTGCACTCCAGACTTTACATTTGCATTTCACACAAATATATACTTACCAAATAAATACTTTTGCTAGAAGGATGCTGATGAATGGATGTAACTTGATTCTCAACATTCAAAGCCTACTTCAGAAAATTGAAATCTACATGGAAAATGCTCCAACCTCAGATAACCCTACATCACCAGCTCTTTCACTCAGCCTGGCAAATACCCTTTTAGGTGCAAATTCCAAGTGCAGTGAGCTGATGTAAATTTCTGTGGAGCACTGGAGCCTTAGGGCAAAACACAACATTGGGGATATATATTGTTCAGTAATACAGACAGTGTATCTACTTAGGCACATTTGCATTACCTCTCTTTTTTTACCAACAAGGCAGATATTAATTTCTGCTTCTTGGCTCAGAACTCCCAGTGAGAATTCCTGATTGATAACTTACAGAATCTACATGTATATAGATGTAGTGATTGACGTGGTATAGGGCCTTGATAAGACGTTTCACTTGGCGCAGTCCCCGACCATTAATTGTCAGCACAAACACAATGCGGGAAGGTGCGTCTCCTGCCACTTCCTCTGGCTTCACCATATGTGCTTGGATACTATTGATAGCTATGAGTACACCAACATAAAAGTGAGGATATTACCATGACAAGTCTCAAACAATCAGGCATTATTAAGCCACACACTAGTAATTACTACATGTATATCCTGGCAGTGGGTCATTACAGCTTACCCCAGGACTCATGCATCTTCTCATTTCAGAGGCAAACTTACATGATCAACACACAGATATCTTATGGAGTTATATTGCTAGTGAATGACTGTAGTCAGCATTTAATGCCACAAAATCACTGAAGAAACTTTATTGACAGAAACTTGTCAAAAAATAAAACAACCGCAACCAGAGCCTTTATGTAGAATGGCCACTTACAATGCGACACTGCTCTCAAGTAGAGTGTATGCATAATTACTTCATGAGCTTATAGACGTTTTTTACTTTATGGAATGACACACATCATTCAATGTCTGTATCGTCAATTCACTGAATTAAATGCATTATCTTTCATATGTTACACAAAGCATATTAAATGTCAAAAGCCACTTTCTAACCAAGTGAAACACACACTTTAATATTTCCAATGAAATTGTAACTTTAGGACCTACTTCCTAATCCGGTCGAGTATATATTCTGCGTGAGGTATCCTCCACATGTCTCCTCTGGGTCGCCACTACAAGGCGTGTCACACTGGTTGTCAGCTAGCTTGTTGTGTCTTCCGTACGCATTACCGCACCAGCATTCCGAGCCGAACTGAACGCCTGCAAACTGATACCCTGCAAACACACAGAACATAAGCAGCATGAGGGACCAGTCTGCAAATTCATGACATCAAATATGCATGGCATATATGATGTCCATATGTCTACTCCTTCCTTGAAAATGTTTGGCCATTCATGACATGAAGGAGACAATGTATTGTCCAGGACCTTCCAGTGTATGCTCAGTTTGTTTTTAGACACTTTAATCACATGAATATCATACAAGGTACCCCATACGCATAAAGGTTCTACTTGAGGGAAACTTTTCACATACATGGCATGAAAGGTATAAAATATCTTGCATGTCTATCTGTAACTTTATAAATTAATGACATAAGCACAAATAGATAGCTATGGGCACATCGGTTTATTTTTTTTTGAAAAGAAAAAAAAATAAATAAAAAAGCAAAGAAGCAAAACAAAACAAAAACTTATGCATCCTCAGGACAAGAATATTCAACTGTCAATAAAAATGAGACTGTCGTGCACGTAAAACAATGTCACGGAATGCCTATATATGAACAATACTAGGTGTGTCTTGTACCTTCAAAAATTTCAGACAGCTAGCTACTTCTGCTTCTGGAACAATGTCAGGTAAACTTGTTTGGGATTTATAGCTGTCGCACATTACTACCCCCCGCCCCCCCCCCCCCAGCACACCTCATAGGCTGGGTTACAGGCACATGGATGATGATGAATTGAAGCACGTATATACAGTGTACATACATAAACACACATTTATATCAACTTTGCTCTATTCTAAGACCAACAATATGCACAAATCTGTTTTAAGGTGGCAAGTTCTAAGCTCCCTGCCATTGACAAAGTATACTTGTATCTTAACAAAAGTCTCATTACCTGTACTTTAAAAAAAATCTTACAAAGCCCTACATTTTCAAATTTTACAGGTTGTCAGGATATTTAAAACATCAGCAAAGAACTGTTAAAATTTGAATGTATACAACTCTTCAGTCTGATTTGAACAACACCATGCATTTCTGACAGCCTTGCAAATCATATTTCCATTCGATCACTCCCAAAAATAGAGATCATTTACAAACAACATTTTGATTTTCACTTTTATAGGGTTATTTCCTTCGACATCTAATTAAGCTAAAAGTGTCACATGAAAAATTCAACAAAACATGCGAAAGAACAAATTGCTTAAAACTAAACCATTTTTTTCTCAAAATAAAATATAGGAATACAGTGTTGGCAATCAATATGATATTCTTATGTGCCATACTTTTTTCACATATTGTCAAAAAAAACCCAAAAAACTGTTGACAGTCTTGTGCTCAGCTGACCATGTGTGCACATGCACACTGAAGTGGTCCTGTGAACTTCAGATTGATATCAAGGTCACCTTTATTTAAGACCATTATTACTGCTTGTAATGTCAATGTCAGTAATCACTCTAACAGTTAATGTTTTAAGTGAAAAGTGAACAAATCCAGTATTACCAAGATATATGCCAATATATCCATTTGACCTTTCAAGGTCACTCAAGGTCAAAATCAACATTAAAAGAAACTACACAGGTACTTTCCTGTTAGTGTTTATATTTGATAGTAACCATGGCCCTTTGGCCAGGATCCAACTTATGGTTTGAACAGGATCCAACTTATGGTTTGGGAGAAGCAAAAAACAAAAACAAAAACAAAAACAAAAAAACAAGAGGGCTGTGTGAACAGCCCTTGCCTCAGCTGATCTTGACATTCATCACACTTGCAGCTCTATGAACTTGGGAAAGGATCAAGAACACCATGTTCTGAGTAAGTCTGACCTTTATAGGAGAACATTTACATGTGCAACATCAAAGTTCAAGTGGTTCTCAAGTTATAATGAAGAGTAAAATTCATGTATGTTGCACTGTGACCCCACAAACGAGGTCAAGGTCATTCATGTACTGTCTCAGCATGACCTTCATACAGAATAATTAACATGTGTAGCTAACTCAAAACAGATCTCAAGTTATCAAGTAAACAGTAAATTTTGTGTCAGTTGTCCTGTGAATTAGCATTAGAATGCCCATAGTAATCAATAGGAAAGCTGCATTGAACGATAAGTACCCGAATTGAAAATCCTTAAAAATCAGGAATCCAAAGCAGTGCCACCCAGTAAACAACTGTTTGACCTTTCCACAACAACATATCCATCACATTTCAGCTTAATCTGAGGAACGGCTCTGAGAACATGTGAAAAATAGCAAAACCATAAAAAAAATTCATAAACAAATTGCAGCACCACCTGGTGAACAAATTGGGAACTAGGTGTCCCTGGGAGTGTCTATGTACGATATCAAAGCAATTGGGTGAGCGGTTTCAGAGGAATTTTGAAGGTTTGCCCCCAAAAAGAACAAAAAAATTAATAATATATCCAAAAATCAATAGAACGTGACCATTTGAACACACTTGGTAGAGATCCACCCAAAGCACATCCCCACCAAGTTTGAAGTAAATCTGGTCAATGTTATTAAAGTTATGACCATTACAACAAATTCCCATGTTAAACTTTCCTATTAAAACTTTTGTAGAGATTTTTGTAAAAAAATCATAAAAAAAATCCAAAATTCATTGGAACATGACCATTGGAACAAACCTGGTAGACACCCACCCAAGGTACATTGCCACCAAGTTTGAAGTAAATCTGGATGATGGTTTTTGGAGAAGAAGTCGAAAATGTAAATAAGCATTAGAATGCCCATTGACTTACATGCTAATCAATAGGAAAGGTGCATTTACCCCAAAGGAGCCGAATTGAAAAAATCATTAAAAATCAGGAATCCGCAGCATTCCCACATAGTGAACAACTTTGTTTGGCCGTTCCATAAGGAACATATCCACCACGTGTGAGCTTAATCTGAGTGATGGTTCTGGAGAAGAAGTCGAAAATAGCTATAACACACAAAAATACATAAAAAAATAGAAAAAAGCTGCAGCGCCACCTGGTGAACAATTCAACAACAAGGAGTCCCTTTGTGTTTTGGGTGGTTAGGCCTATACATTTTGGAAAAAGCACTAGTGTCTGCAGTTAATGATGAATATTTCTAAGGTTGAGAGGACCGGTTTAAAACCACCAGTTGCCTTTTATGGGTGACTGCCTGTCTCAAGTCAGGAGTGAAATTTGTTTCTTCACATTGGTATTGGAAAAGAAATGTTGATGCTTTGGCAAGTCTGAAATCTCTTTGCCGTCATTGTTGGGTTTAGAATTAATGAATATGGATCATGTGTTTCTGTACTAGGTATCTTCCTGTGTGATATCAAAGCAATTGGGTAAGCAGTTTCGGAGATTTTTTAAGATTTGTCCAAAAAAAGAAAAAAAAAATTCATGAAAAATAAAAAAATCACTGGAGCATGAACATTTGAACAAAATTGGTAGAACCCCACCCAAGGTACATTGCCATCAAGTTTGAAGTTAATCTGGATGATAGTTTTGGAGAAGTCGAAAATGTGAATTAGCATTAGAATGTCCATTGACTTCCATAGTAATCAATAGGAAAGGTGCATTGACCGACAAGTACCAGAATTGAAAAATTCGTTAAAAATCAGGAATCTGCAGCATTCCCACATAGTGAACAACTTTGTTTGACCCTTCTACAAGGAACATATCCACCATGTTTCAGCTTAATCTGAGTGATGGTTCTGGAGAAGAAGTCGAAAATAGCTATAACACACAAAAATTCATAAGAAATTAGAAAAAAAATCGCAGCGCCAACTGGTGAACAAATTAAGAACTTGGAGTCCCAGGGAATGTTCCTGTGTGATATCAAAGCAATTATGTGGGCGGTTTCGGAGAAGAAGATTTTTTAAGATTTGCCCACAAAAGAACCAAAAAAATTCATTAAAAATCCAAAAATCACTGGACTGACCATTTGAACAAACTAGGCAGAGACCCATCCAAGGCACATCTCCACCAAGTTTGAAGTGGATCTGGCTGACGGTTTTTGAGAAGAAGTCGAAAATGTGAATTGTGGACAGACGGACGACGGACGACAGACCCTCATAAAACCTCAGCTGACTGACAAGTCAGCTGAGGTAAAAGTGAGAGAGCACAAAAATTCTCTTGAAAAACACCCGTTGAGCAAATTAAGGTCTAAGGGGTTACCAGAAGTGTCCCTATGCAATTTCAAAGCAATTGGCCACATGGTATCAGAGATGGTTTTATTAAGATTTAAAAAAAAAAAAAAAAAAATGATACAACATCTGAAAATTAATGGTGCAAGACAATTTGGACAAAACTGATAGAGTCAGACCCTCTCAAGGTAAATCTCCATCAAATTTGAGCTGAATCTGGCTGATGGCTTTAGAGAAGATAAAAATGTGAATTATTGCAATCCCCATGGACATATATGGTAATCAATGGCAATGCATTCAGTATCAGAAGTAACCAAATTGAAAAATTCATTAAAAATCAGGGATCCAGAGTACCACCAGTGAATGTCTTTGCTCAGCCCTCCCACAAGCTCCACTTCGACCAACCTTCAGAACAATCTGAGTGCTCCTTCTGGAGAAGAAGAAGAAACGACAGCTAGAGGACTGTGACAGGCCTGTGCTCAGCTCATCTTACATTCACAGACTGAAATGGTCCAGTGCAATTCAAAATAATATCAAAGTCAACTTCTGTGTTACAACATCATCGCTGTTTGCAATATCAGTTTTCACTCACACACCTCTACTCATCGTCTTTTAAATGAAAGGAGACAGGATCCACTATTACCAAGATACAAGCCAATATGTCACTTTTACCTTTTAAGGTAAAAATTAACAACACCAAAAGAAACCCTATTGGTACTTTCCAATATGTTGTTAATATAGTAAAAATGGGCCTAGGATCCACCATTACTGAGATATATACATAATCTCTGACAAGCGCCCAGTCTTGATTAACAGATGTGACAAGCTAGGTCTTTCAGAGCACATGCATGATGAAGCCACAGACTGAGTCATGTATGCTCTGAAAGACTGATCTGCATAGCAACAGCATGGAGTGATAGTAAACATTCACAAGTGTGATTTGACTGCTGACAAAATTGTGCATGCTGTTTGACATACTAACTAGGTAATGCTGAACCAGGTCATTCATCAAAACTTCATTCATTCATTCATTCATTCATTCATTCATTCATTCACTCATTCATTCCAAACAAGGAATTATAATAGAATATTATGTACAATATCACATAGCTATATCTGGTACCTCTGTTAAGGTCATGTGAGTGCAAACACAAAATAAAAGCCAATATGCCACAGTTGCTGCTGACTTGCATTGTGATCAACAGGAATGTATGCATTAACCGACAAGTACCCGAATTGCAAAAATCCTAAAAAATCAGGGTTCCGTGGCATCACCATCCAGTTAATTACTTCATTTGACCCTTCTACAAGGTACATTTCCAACCAGTTTCAGGACAATCTGCATTTCAGTTCTAGAGGAGAAGTGGAAAATAGCTTTAATACTAAAAACTTCATAAAAGGAAATTGCATCATGTACACATTAATCTCTAGGGGTCTGCAGAAGTGTTCCTATACAATTTTAAAAACAATTGGCCAAGCAGTTAAATTTAAGATTTTGAAAAAAAAAAAAAAAAAAAAAAAAAATCAGAAAATGTCAGAAAAATCAATGGAGCATGACCATTTGAAAAACTTGGCAGACACCCATCCAAGGTAGATCCCCATCAAGTTCGAAGTGGATCCAGCCAATGGCTTTGAAGAAGTTGAAAATGTAAATATGAACAGACATTATGTCTGTGCCAACAACAAGGCTGGGCGATGAGTGGATGGAAAGAAGAAAGATGACTGACCATTCCACAATGTTCAGCTGACTGACAAGCTAGTTTAGCTTTTATAAAAACACCCCAAAATTCATAATTTTTTTTTTTAAATTGCTGCTTTACCTGTTGAACAACCTCCAAGCCAGTTTTTATGTGGGAAAAAGATTATACATCACCCAAGCAGGTCCTCTCACCACAGGGCACCCCTCTAAGAGGGCCACCATTCTTCTGCAGAAAGTTTGAACTTGACCTTTGACCTCAAGCTCACCGCTAAGCTAATTTAAATCTCACCTGGGTAAATAATGACAAATTTTGATGGCCTTCAATCATACCCATTTGAAGATGTGGCCAGGAAACCATTTTATTTTGCATGGCATTGTGACCTTGACCCATGATCTGAAGGTCCTCCATAATCATATGAAAAAAAAAATCCCCAAATCTATGGAGTATCTGTACCAAAAAGTTTCAAGTGAATCTGGCATGCCGTTTTGAAGAAGTCAAAATGTGAACTATCATTGCATACCCCATAGACTTACATGGTAATCAACTGGAATGCAAAATTTAACCAAAAAAATAAAATCAAAAATCACTGGAGCATAACCATTTGAACACCGTTGGTAAATACCTATCCGATGTACATCCCCACCAAGTTTAAACTTAGTCTGGCCAATTGTTTTGGAGAAGTTGAAAATGTGAATAAGCATTGCAATCCCCGTTGACGTACATAATAATCAACAGAAATGTATGCAGTTTAACCTTTCAAGGTCATTCAGGCTTAAAACAAGCCAAAAAAACTGAAAGCCTGTAGGTACTTTCCTATTAATGTTTATTAGTAACTTTGGGCATAAGATGCACCATTAAGAAGGCATGAGGCAATATGTAAAAATTGCTGAGTCAGCAGCAGAATGGAACAAAGATTTGACCTTGACCTTTGACCTCAAGGTTACATATTATTATATAGGAAAAATTTCCCAGACCCATAGATTGTCTGTACCAAATTAGGAGGCAATAGGTCAAGAGGGGACAGAAATGTAAGGAAAATAAGAAATGTGGTGGTGGCAGAGACGGTGGACGACTGCACGAAACTTTGTATCCATCCCCCTGTGGGGAATGCATAATTAGGTCTGGCAGTCACCTGAAGTATCCCCATGCAACTTGAAAGCAATTGGCCATGCAGGTTGGGAGAAAAAGATTTTGTAAGAGTATACACAAAACAAAACAAAACAAAAAAAAAAAAACAACAAAAAATTGTAAAAATATAAAACACATGGCAGCATGACCATTTGAACAAAATTGGTAGGGAGTTACCTAAGGCACATCACCACCAAATTTGAAATGAATGTGGCTAACTAATTTAAAGAAGGTGTTGACAATATTAATTACCACTGAAATCCCCATTGATTCAAATAGTAATCAACAGGAATGTATGCATCAATGGACAAGTACCCAAATTGAAAAATTATTAAAAATCAGGAATCCAGAGTGTCACCAGCCAGGGACCAGCTTTGTTTAACCCTCCCACAAGCTACATTTCCATGGAGTTTCAAACCAATCTGAGTGATGGTTTTTGAAGAGTTAAAAATAATGAAAACACACAAAAAGTAGTAAAAAATTATAAAACAAGAGGGCTGTGTGAACAGCCTGAGCCTCAGCTGATCTGGACATTCATCACACTTGCAGCTCTATGAACTTGGGAAAGGACCAAGGACACCATGTTCTGAGTAAGTCTGACCTTTATAGAAATACACTTACATGTGCAACATCAAAGTTCAAGTAGTTCTCAAGTTATAATGAAGAGTATAAATTCATGTATGTTGCACTGTGACCCCACAGCTCTATGAACTGACAAGTCAGCTGAGCTAAAATCAGGAATCTGCAGCATTCCCACATAGTGAACAACTTTGTTTGGCCCTTCCATTAGGAACATATCCACCATGTGTAAGCTTAATCTGAGTGACGGTTCTGGAGAAGAAGTCGAAAATATCTATAACACACAAAAATTCACAAAAAAAATAGAAAAAAACTGCAGCGCCACCTGGTGAACAAATTAACAACAAGGAGTCCCTAGATGTCTTCCTGTGTGATATCAAAGCATTTGGGTGAGCAGTTTCTTCGAAGAAGATTTTTTAAGATTTGTCCAAAAAAAACAACAACAAAAATTCATTAAAAATCCAAAAATCACTGGAGCATGACCACGTGAACAAAATTGGTAGAAACCCATCCAAGGTACATTGCCACCAAGTTTGAAGTTAATCTGGATGACCGTGTTGGAGAAGAAGTCAAAAATGTGAATTAGCATTAGAATGTCCATTGACTTCCATAGTAATCAATAGGAAAGGTGCATTGACCGATAAGTACCCGAATTGAAAAAATCGTTAAAAATCAGGAATCCACAGCATTCCCACATAGTGAACAAATTTGTTTGACCCTTCTACAAGGAATATATCCACCATGTTTCAGCTTAATCTGAGTGATGGTTCTGGACAAGAAGTCGAAAATAGCTATGACACACAAAAATTCATAAAAAAATACGAAAAATTTGCAGCGCCACCTGGTGAACAAATTAAGAACTTGGAGTCCCAGGGAGTGTTCCTGTGTGATATCAAAGCAATTGGGTGAGTGGTTTCGGAGAAGAAGATTTTTTAAGATTTACCCAAAAAAGACGAAAAAATGAATTAAAAATCCAAAAATCACTGGACCGTGACCATTTGAACAAACTTGGTAGAGACCCACCCAAGGCATATCTCCACCAAGTTTGAAGTGAATCTGGCTGACGGTTTTTGAGAAGAAGTCGAAAATGTGAATTGTGGACGACGGACGGACGGACGGACGGACGGACGGATGGACGGACGGACGGACGGACGACGGACGACGGACCCTCAAAAAACCTCAGCTGACTGACAAGTCAGCTGAGGTAATAAATAGCAGCACCTCCTGTTGAACAATTAAGGTCTGGGGGTCCCTAGAAGTATCCCTATGCAATTTCAAATGAATTGGCATGGCAGTTCTGGAGATGAAAATTTTTTAAATTTTGCCAAAAAAAAAAAAAAAAAAAAAAAAAAAAAAAAAAAAATCAGAAAAGCACCACCACTTGAGCAAAGTTGGTTGGGACTGCCAAGTTTGAAGTGGCTCTGGCTAACAATTTTGGAGAAGAAGTCAGAAACGTGATTTGTGGATGGGCAGTCATGGACAACAAACAACAAACTAGGAAAGATGATTTGCTGCATAGCAAATCAGTGTGTGTGTCTTCAAAGCATATTGGTATGGCAATGTACAACTATTCCATAACACAGGAGTAGAAGTTGAAATGGCATCTCTATCTATTATAGTGTTGAAGATATTCAAGATTGAAAATTTCGAATACTGCTAATTAGCATAATTTAAATTGCTACAACTTTTGTGTTCGATTCATTAGATGCACAATGGTCAATAACCCCCAAATAGAAGTTAAAATGACATCCCTATCTATAATAGTTTTGAAGATATTCAAGTTTTAAAATTTCCCATGCTGCTAATTAGCATAATTTAAATGGCTACAACTTCTGTTTTAAATTCATTAGATGCACAATGGTCAATAACCCCCAAGTAGAAGTTGGAATGACATCTCTATCTATTGTACTCTTGAAGATATTCAAGATTTAAAATTTCAAATGCCCCTAATTCGCATAATTTTAAACATCTTCATTCCTCTGTATAAAACAGTCAAACTCCTTGTATGGAGGTACAATCATGCCAAGTTTGGAGTTTCTACGTATAATAGTGTCCCAGAAAAGTGTCGGAAAAATTTGCTGGTAAAGAAGAAAGAAAGAAAGAAAGAAAGAAAGAAAGAAAGAAAGAAAGAAAGAAAGAAAGAAAGAAAGAAAGAAAGAACTCGAGGAAAAACAGAAAAGTGTGTGTTGACACACACACTTTAATGATGGATGACTTACCATCCCATAAGCGCAGCTGACTGACACGTCAGCTGAGCTAAAAACACAATTTTTCGTTGGATTGGCTCAAAGGATTTTGTGCTTCTCAAATTAAATCTTTCATTTTATGTTATTCTGAACTTTCTGACAATTAAACAAAAACAGTTTGACAGAAGTATTTGAAAATCACATGGGTTTAGCGACTTGGAAATCAACAATCAACACTTACTTGGACAAAACAAATATGAGCAAGCATCCCAGTCAACC
Organism: Hermodice carunculata; assembly: GCA_964020975.1. Lineage (NCBI taxonomy): Eukaryota > Metazoa > Annelida > Polychaeta > Eunicida > Amphinomidae > Hermodice > Hermodice carunculata. The sequence goes on along the minus strand of OZ026613.1, from coordinate 94,475,426 downwards.
ATTGGTTGTGAAAACTATGATCATACTTGTATGATTATGGCACTGTGGTAGTGATATTGCACTCAGAATATGTGTTACAAAGTGGTAGCCATTCAAGGTTTGTTTAACTGTTGCTGTGGTATATTGGGGGAAAGGTATAAAGTTTGCAGGCTTTTACCGGAGGACCTGCCTGCAGCACTGAGCAACACCTGAATACAATCACAATCTGCCTCTGTTTGCGATGAAGGACTCCTTGCCACTAATGGCTACATCCCACAGGATCCTGCCACTAATTCATACTTTTAGCACTCTTCTACCACACTTAAGAGCTTCCTGCCTACATGTATTACAGTATATCATAAGCAGTTTTCACGTGTGAATCAAATCCTGCCTATAAAAAACTTCTATGGTTTTTCCAATGAATTTCACCCAATAATATCATTTTTATGGACTATCTTCCACATGCCGTAGATGTAAACTTTCAATCATCCTTTTCCCTGATGAGTTTCATCTCTGACCACTCAGTATTATTGCTACTCTGTGCACACAGTACAGGAGAGCCCTCTTCCGCTGCACGATGTGGCCAATGAGAATATGATGAGAAATCGACACTCGGTCGACCTTCAATACTTTGCTCTAGCACAGAAGTTTTCATGATAGAATCTATATGAATATGAAACAAAGCTGAACACAAGCCTCAGTTTCATGGAGCTCAATCTTGCAAGTGGCTGTAACAGATAACAAAGCTTTCATCATTCATTTTATTGGCTTTGATGGATCTATCTGTATTGCATCTTGGAAATAATTGATCTTGTCACATATTTCATCATCTATGGATACATCAGTTACAGCAAAAGAAAAATCCAATTTGCTGTGAGGAATGCTTAGTAGAGCTCCTCTGTGAACTTGGTTACATATCGAGTGAGAAAAATCGACAGTTTTGCTGAGCCAGAATTATAAGGGCCAGCTGGGACATGACACTGTCACCTACAAGTGATAGAAGTGATGTAGGTTCCAAGGGGTAGTGATGAGCTGCCCTTCTCCTCTTTGTGGTGTTTGGTTTGACAGATCCCTTGCATCAATCATCCCAGTAAGATGACCATAGTGGATCCACAACAATGCTGGAGTTACAGATGCTTTATTGGTATTCCCAGCAATACCACACATGCTGGCCTCGGAAGGCAGTCATAATTAGTTCCCTTTTCTTCCCGTTATCTCACTGCCATACTCCCCCCATAATAAGCAGTGCCTGTTGTACTGGGAAATCATCCAATATCAGCATCACACACTGCACCCTGCAGCTGAGCCACTATACTTTCAAACTAGCCTCCAATGTCCAGCCCTTCACCTGCGTGGGCTTCAGGGAACTCTCTTGGCCCTGCTGTGGATTCTAAAATCCCTCCCAGGGCCAATCGTTTTCCATTATCCTGGGAAAGATCAAGTAAACTACAAAACCCATCTGTTCCTGACAAGGGCATTGACTGGTAATACTTGCCCATCAAAAACAAGCGAAGTGACATCAATGGTGGTCCAATCCCAGGTATGGAGCCCTATGGTTCTGTCCTGCTCTTCTAAGAGAGCGATCAGGGTTATTTATGTCTCAGTTGTGTCATTTGCCCATGGCTTATCTGGATTTATCTGGATTTACATGTCTGAAAACACCAACATTCAGTAAAGAGAGTTGACCAAATGATAGGCGAGGAGAAATGGACAATTGTAAACCTTAACCCTCTCACAAATACATAATACATGTAGCACAACGTACCTTAAGAAGACATTTGCTAACACTACAAAGCCAAAAGACTGGTCAGTTTCAACCTGGTCAGCACCTGCACTGGCCATTTTACACCCTGCGTGTCTTGCATGAATTAAGTTCATGATTCATGCACACAGGTCTAATTTTGTTTGTTTTCCGAGGCATGTCACATACCCTACAATCTGTCATAGACAAGGGACTTATACATAACGTGTATCTGAGGTCAGTGTGGCACAAGTAGGCGATATTGTAGTAGTCTCTTTCTTAAGGTGGAAGGGCTGAAGCCGCACCTTCAGATAACCTCTAATCACTTTTTCATATTTTTGGAAAGTCTGATACTTAAACTACATGCTCCCTAAAACTCAGATGTGTGAACATAAAATTTATATGAGATAATTGATCTCTAGACTTCTGTTTACAATGAAAAGTTTAAACAGTGACGGACACATGGCTTTGTTTGCATGGGCATGATAATGAACCATGTCATTGTTTGCACAGTCATTAGTCCATGACCGCTGGAAACCAATTGAGCTATTGACAAGGGTCACTCACAGGAAACCATTAGCTGTGGAGCTAAGAATGGGCCAGTTCAGACTAATCACTACCATTGTTCTGGTTACTTTGAAATTCTCGATTGATGTAAAAACAAATTAGCACAATCCACTTACTGGTCCCCAAATATGGAAAGCCACATGTGAACCCACACCCGAACAAGCCAAGTGTGGTGTTCCCAAGTTAGAAAAGTCGAGATTTAAGCCACAAAATATACTTTTGTTTAATGACAACATCACAGAGGTAAAGCTGCAAGTTTATTTCACACAATGATTAAAACACGGGACAGAAGAAATGAGTATGTGTCATATTACAGCCATAAATGCGTAAGAATTGGCAACTTTTTCTTTAAATGCGATTTTCTCGGAACTGTTTTTTGCTCAACCTCTGCAATTTGTGTCTCGCCTCCCAAACGTACAAATTGCCCTATCACATTAAAATCAATGGACATTAAAAGAAAAATATCATATCCAGGAACGGTTCCCAGGATTTTTTTTTCTGACAACCCCTTCCGTGACTTTTGGAGCAATTTATAGAAAGAAAATGAACAACCTGTCAGAACTTAATTAAAAATTTTATAACTTTTTATTTATGCTATTTCAGGACTAACCATTGAATTCGATCCTAGACATGGATATATATTTTCAATTTATTCTGATTTCAACTGGAAAAAAACAATTTTGTATGACTTCTGCGCGAAAAATGTGAAAATCCTACCATGTCAGAAATAATGCTATAAAATCTCAAAAAATTCCGATCCCACAAAAAACCCCTATGGATATAAATCTATGGATATGTAGTAATCAGAAAATATATAGGTTTAATGTACTTGTGACAAAATTAAATGGGTAATTGCGATGCAAAGTTGCCAGTCTCACTGCGCACTAGCTTCACAGCTTCCACCTTAATAACTCTCTGTCTCTCTCTTTTTTGGACAATGTAGCTATTTTCTGGCACAATTTTCCATGTCTGGGTTCTTTTTTGGTTTAATCTTATTTTAGTTTCAAAAGCTGTTTCTTTTTTCTTGGTAAAATTGTGACAGTTTACCTTGTAATATTGTTAGAAATTAATTCTGTGTACCAATTATCATGTTCATATTGTGTGTGTGTGTGTGTGTGTGTGTGTGTGTGTGTGTGTGTGTGTGTGTGTGTGTGTTTCAAAAGCTGTTTCTTTTTTCTTGGTAAAATTGTGACAGTTTACCTTGTAATATTGTTAGAAATTAATTCTGTGTACCAATTATCATGTTCATATTGTGTGTGTGTGTGCGTGCGTGCGTGCGTGCGTGCGTGCGTGCGTGCGTGCGTGCATGCGTGCGTGTGTGTGTCATACCTCTGGGGATGCATACTTAGCTTTTTCCCTTCAGGAATTCCAATTACTTGAGACAGTCAATTGAAGATTTTTTCAACCATCATCAACCCATGGAAAATGCTTATCAATGGCACATCTGGCTCTGGCATTACATGTAGCTTGCAAAGGATTGTGGTGAATGATGTACTGCTCTCACATTACACAAGGTGGTAATGGTAATTATCCTGATCAGTTTTACAACAGTAATACACCCACTTATACATCCAATATATTACAAGACTATCTGCAGCTCTCTCTTCCCGCTGACTGATGACAATTATTGAGAGATATTATTCACAGAAACACTTTCACCAACCTTATGTGAAGTACATTCTTATTGTACTCATCTTTTCATATAAACATGGAAAAGGTTTACAGTACCAAGTACAGTCGAACCTGTCTTAACCCTTTCCCCCTTAAAACGGCCAAAACTGGCTGATGGTCAAATGTCATCTGCTTCAGTGTTTTCAACTAATTTCAACAGTAATGAGAAACAATTTTCACTGAGAATTATAGATGAGCCCGATCAAGATCACATGCCAAGGAAAGTTGTTGACTCAAGTGTCAACTCAAGGGGGGAAAGGGTCAAGGGAACATTAGTGGAAGGTGTCAAAAGTGGTCCCTTAGGAAAGATATGCCTCAAATACATCAAGCCAGAAATAAAATAGAGATTTGAGATTAATACTATCCATTCTTTTTTTTCACCTCGTAATGTGCACATCATATATTTTAAAATAGGTATCAAAAATAACACTTGGTCTTTAAAATTATTATAAAAGCATTAGTATAAAATATTTGTAAACAATATGTTAAAAAAATAAAAAATACTCACACATTTGTAATCTGGAAGATCCTACTGATGATTATACATTTAAAAACTACAAATTAAAATAGCTGGGGATGGATTTTCGTTTCATGTTTTAGATAGCCTACTTATCGGCTAATTTTGTAAAAATAATGATAATGAGCCTGTATGATCTTGGCAAAGGCACTCGGACAGAATCAAGTAAAATATGGCTCAAAATTAAACACCTCTCATGTTTCAAAATACAAAGAAAACATGCCAGATCCAATCTGACTGTGTCACAAACATTGTGTGTTTGCATGGGTGTGAGAATTTTGGCAACTGGTGGTGGAATGGTAAAAACACATATAGCATTTGCTGCTCACCGAGATGACGGGCATTTAATACAGGTCAATTCATCTCAAAGGGATGGGTGCTGGTTGCTTCAAGCTGGTGGGCACTTAAGGCAGGTAAAATATAGAGTAAAAAATGCTGGGGAAGCTATTTCTGGTCCCTTATCACAGCTGGGTCAGGCCAGGTGCTTAGAGAGTTGGCACATGGGCAAGTTTGACTTTACGCTATGTCAGCTAAATATTAGTGCTAACATTTTCTACTGTGCATGTACACCAAATAATATACAATGACTGATATGCAGTCTTGTTACAGGCAGATAAATAAATGGTAATCCAATGTGTTTACTATATAACAGCATCATGCTCTCTGGAAATTCTGCCATCTGTCTTTGTTTACAGTTATCAGATTATGTGCAGCTTGTATCACTTCTGGACCATAAACTGCACCCACTCTTCATAAGAAGAAGATATAAAATCACCAGGAGTTTCTCTCTACAATCAAAATGTATAATATTGTACGGCACTTTGTTTAGAAGCTGCATTAAGTAAATTGAATCAATTGATTAGTTAGCTGGCATGAGATATTTCGCAACCTTCTGAGGCCTACATACCGGACCTTACACTGGGTTTTGGTAAGCCCTGGTCTATGCTTTTGGGGAACACATATTTGTTACCATGTCCTGCAAGCGTGTCACCATTTTTCTAGCCTCAAAAGTATTGACTCCCATTTGCTATTCAAGTAAGTTCCTAACATCTTTGCTCACCTGCTCTAAATTCATGTTGGCAGTGACCAACCAATCAAATACTGCCACCCATCAAGATTGCTATCACCAATTGGCTCGTTCCCTATTTGACCTTAACTTTTAACCTGACCATAAGGAAATGTGATCAAGGATTTAAGTATGGTGTGGCATTCATTGTTGCCAATATATCATGACGTGTCACTGCCTCCTGAGTGATATATTGACAACAATGAATGCCATGCCATACTTAATTCCTATTATAATATGGTTTCCAGTTGAAAATCCCCCAAATTTGACGTAAAACAGGGATCAAGTGGCCTATTTTCACCCATTATCGTCGCTTTTGTTTATGTCGTTCCCGTTTGCTTGCGTACTCCTTCCACTGCAAAATTTACCGTTTTGGAGATGAGCGGGGCCATATTTGGGGGGTGGTAGGTGTGAAGTTTATACCGCTGTAAGTTACAACCTTCCAAATAGGCCTAGGCTCAAAATAGTGATCATAAAAAACAGAGACCGAAGTATACCAAAATTGTGTCTTAGGCCTACATTTGGCTATCATGTAGAAATAGTTTTTGGAATCTGTTTGGAACGTGAAAAACCTCATAAAGCACCCCAAGACGAACGATGTCCATCAAATGTGATTGGCTGAATCAGGTCATGTGACAAATCAATATATCACAGTTGAAAGTAAACGACGATGGCAAGCAGGCAAATTCGCCGTGTCTTGGGTGATTTTCCGAGTAGTTCACGTTCTGTTTGTATTATTTTTAAGGACAGAGTTTTTTTAAGTGCAAGGTCTGTGCCAATAATGACAGTACTTAGCAGGGTTCATTCTGGGTGTGGAGCCAGAGGAATTGGATGTTATGGCATGGGTAGGGTAGGCCTACTTAAAATTCTAGGCCTAGTGGTTCTACTCACTGACACTGGTTCAGGTCATCTGGAGGATTATTTACCAAGTGTGTCCATGAATGCACTTGCATCGACTTGTCATTACATCTGTGAGGATCATTAGGATAATAATTGTGGAGTGATGGCATCATAAGGTTTATAACTTTTTGCTACATTTGGTTGTCGCAGCATTGGTGGCAAGTGCGGATAAGGAGTACACACACACTTGAATTACCACGTCATCTATTATGGACCATGGTAACTACCACTGGAACACGGAACCAAAACTAATTAAAACATTGCATTTTCGTGAAAGATATTTTGTGAACATTTGCTGTAATTGTTTTATTAAATGACCTAAGCAGCCATACATTTCTACGTACTTTATTAATGATGGTGAAATGGAAACCCAGGGACTCATACGGGTGGTAATTCAGTGGGGGTAAGCACAACAAAAAGAAGGGTCATCGTGATATATCATATGTTATATCATGGCAAACAAAGCGTTTGATCACAGTAGCCTCGTTTTCACACTGCCTACTGTATTATAATTTGAACAAAACGAAATGTTCATGGTAATGCCCCCCCCCCCCTTATGTCTAAGAAATCCTGTCCCAATACCCTGCTTGACATCTGCATTAAATGCTGTCAAAATGTTTGAGCTGTATCTCTGCACATGTATTTACTGCCCTGTGCTCCAGAACTTCCTGATGATCATAAAGTGCACTGCAAGTTTGTGCTTCAGAATCTGTGGCACCCAAATTCCCCAGAGCAGCTATTCTAGGCCCCAGCTTATGACCCACCACTAATTGAGCTGCCATCATCTCCATGGTCACAAATAAGTGCGGCTATAACCAACAATGACAAAAGCTTCCAGTTTTTCCTTAAACTTCTTGCTGCCAGAGATGACAATCCCATGACTGTCACTTTGACCTTTACAACAAGATTAGACACCAAAATTACTGGTACCGACAGTCCAGCAACAGATGGCTGCATGTTTACCAACGCTATTAGTTTCCTCTCACGACTCTCAGCTATGCCAATATATGTGGCAAATTCAGATGCAATACCTAATAATCCGCCAACTTCGGTGACACCTATAGTGATGTCGTGATGACATTATTACAGTGTGCTGGAAGGCACTGCCACTCACTGCATTTATACTGAGTAAATGACATAGGTCACTGCTCTCACAAACTGCTGACCCCAACGTGAAGATTTGATCATGTTGACAGCCAACCACAGTAGTGACATTTCCTGTAGTTCATAGGATTTATCAAGAAATCCAATACATTAAAAATATAATTACTTTTGGCTCAAATTTGAACAATCATGCATTGAAGTTGGGGCATTCAGTGTTCTACTTCACTGAACTTGATCATGAGAATGCACCATTTTAGGCTTTTGCTACTCTTTGGTCTGGCAATGTACTGTATGATTTTTTTTAAACAGTAGTTTAGCAAAAATATCTTCTTGACAAACTTAAATACTACAGGACTGTGAGAGTCCTGTGCTCAGCTGAATCACAGATTAGAGTGGCCTTCAAAGGAATTATAAAAGTCATCTTTCTTAAGGACCATCAATACTGTTAGCAATGTTGTACTCTTCTTCACTCAAATCATTCTGGAGTCATCATATTATGAATGAAGGATCCACTATTACCACGATGTAAGCCCATGGTTATTATCAAACACTAATAGCAAGGTGAAGTTTGACCTTTCAATGTCACTCAAAATCAAAGTTAACAACACTAAGAGAAACTCCACAGGTACCTTGCTATCAGTGTTTAATAGTAACCACAGGCCTAGGATCCACCATTACCAACACATAAACCAATACGTCATGTTTGCTGAGCTATCCTCAAAGTAATAATGCTAAGGTGTACATCTACTCTAACTGATAGTTCCTGATTTCAATAATTTCTTGACAATCAGGAAATGCCAGCAGCACCATGTAGTGGACAAACTTAGAGCATACTGAGTCTAGGTATATTCCTATCAAGTTAAAAGAGAATACCAAATGCCAGTTTTGAAGAAGTCAAAAATACTGTAAACTCACAAAAATGTATAGAACATAGACAAATAACTGAGCATCATCTGTTGAAAAAAAAGTCAACAGAACTTCAGAAGTGTGCCCGTGTACTTTCATGACTGGAGCATGACCATTTGAAAACACTCAGTACAGACACACCTAAGGTACATCCTCACCAAGTTTGAAGCCACTATGATTTTGGAAAAGTCAACACTGAATAACCTATACAATCCTTATTGACTTGCATTGTAATTAATAGAAATATATGCATTAAACAAAAAGTAACCAAATTGAAAAACTCATCACAAATCACGGATCTGCAACACTGCTTAGTGAACTACTTTATTCGACCTTTCCACAAGGTACATTTCCACCAAGCTGCAGCACTATCTGAATGGTGGGTTTGAAGAAGTCTGAAATAGCTTTAATACACAAAAGTTTGTTTGTTTGTTTGTTTGTTTTTATTTCAGTGCTGCCTGTTGCACAAAATGAAGTGTCAGGGTCCCTTGAAGTATTTCTATGTAATTTTAAAGCAAATGGTCTACCGGTTTTGAAGAAAAAGATTTTTTAAGATTTTGCCAAAAAACCTAAGAACCCCCCCCCCAAAAAAAAAATTCATTAAAAAATCCAAAAAGGAATGTAGCATGACAAATTAAAAATTGGTTAGAGACTCATCCAAGGTACATACTGACCAAGTTTGATGAGGATCCGCGTGGAATTGGGAAAGTCAACAATGTAAATCTGAGCGGAGGACTAATAATGGAGGCAGATGAACAAAGAACAGATGGATACCTGACCAGTGTATAAGCTCAGCTGACTGATGTCAGCTGAGCTAAGAATGTACAATTTATGGTGCATGTATTTCAGGGCAAATTTGCTCTTTAAACTGCATGTCACAAAGATGGATACCTCTTTATCTGCAAGATTGGTTTTTAAACTGCATGCTATAAAGCATCAGCCCTGTATCTTTCTGCTTTCAGACACATTTCAATATAATTACTGCTATAGAGATTCGTCATATCCACTGAAGGTTCAAGGAATATAACCTGGTCATCACAGTAAATGATAGTGTCTGCCTACGATAAAAACTCCTTGGTACACTAGAACAGTGGCAATATTCATGATATTAGTGGGGCAGTCATTCTTGACAGGGGCAATGCAATAGAAATGGCTACTTTCTTCATACACTCAGGATAGTGGCCTAGCAAAGGGGGCAGCCACTGGGAATAAGGGCCTTATGAGAGGGAGCATAGGACTGTGGTGTTTAGATATAGATACAACCTTAAATGAGCTATGTCACAGGTAATATAAAAGACTGAATGCACAGTACATCATGACTGTTTTCAGTGTGCCATAAACATGTGAAACATGCATGGTTACTAAAAATATATCCAATCGAGATATGCATTTTAATTTTCCACCAAAAGCACGGGGCTCACGCCTGTCAATCACAGAGGCCACACGGGCATATTACTGTCACAGACAGGGCTAGATACCCCTTTCTCACAAAATTTAGTCTTTTAGAGAAATTTAGGTTTCCAAATACCAAAGTCAGATTCATTTACTGCTTCCTAAATTGGGTTACAAGAATAAATTTTCATCTGCCTGTACCAAGTACTCTTTATTTCCAAAACATCAATATTATCCCGCTTCCCGCCAGGCGAGACTATGGTTACTAAGACAACCAGGTATGCAGTTGTGGTGGGAAATTAATATGCATGCGTTATATTACACAAAACAATTCTTTCTACATGTACCTTTAACTTTACCACTTAGATCATCAGTGGTCTTTACTGTGGTTTTCTTAGTTCTCTATTATATATATGTATATCTATAATATATATATATATATATATGTATATATATATATATATATATATATATATATATGAATACATATATATAATTATGTGTGTGTGTGTGTGTTTGTATGTATCAAAGGTGGTAAAGACAGAGCTCTGTGTCCCATGAAGTGATGTGATATCATGACCAGCAAGCATACATATACTTTATAGTGCTGAAAATGAAACTCATGGCACAGAAGAGCTTTGAATTAAGACAGTGCTGTCTTGGATTGTGGGCTTTGTTTGTCCAACCTCAATAGATTGTCAGATGTGAACATTGTTTTAACACTTTTATCTCTTGTCTGCACAATTGTATCATAACAGAATATAAATTACCTATGTTTTCATCAATACACAGACTCTGCATGGGGTCGTGTACAGAAAGTGAATCAATTTACTGCAATTGCTACTATAGAGCAATGGGATACATGTATGTAATGTCAATACATTCATGGTTCAGTAAACCATGTAACAAATTCATGTTCCTTTGGCAAACATTCACAAATTTTGTATTTTACATCTGAGAGCAAATTGATTCACGATACCCCAAATGTAAAATCAGAATTTACTGCTTCAGGGGAACATCACTTGCTTGACTGGAACACTGATAATTGGTCACTTGGCACTGAATCTTTCTGTGCTGGACCTCTACTAAAGTGCTTCTCAGCTGTCAGCAACTTAACAAATGTGAGTACATGATCCTAGAAACTTCCAACTCTGTGAAGCACATTAGCCTACGGGTGATAAAATTAAAACAGAATCTCAGATTCCCTGATGTATGCCCACCTCACTGTGTTGTGGTGGTAACCATAGCCTCTTGGCTAGTGCAGTGAACTGAGTGACATAAAAGTAAATGGCCTTATAGAAGAAGTGGCAAGTTTTAACACAGAATACTACATTTTATAGATTGTTTGCTTAACAGGTATGCCCTTAAGTTTGCAGGCAAAGGATGTCACTC